>PVKU01004223.1:0-153121 GCA_004027475.1 Anoura caudifer
CTTTTCATTCCTTCCACTGTGTTCTTCAGTTCAGAAATTGTATTTTTCATTTCCTCTTGGCCCTTGTTGATAGTTTCTATTTCCTTTTTCATGTTGATATAGTTTGCAGTGAGCTCATCATAGCTTCCTTGTAGTTTTTGGTAGCTCATTGAGAGCTCTTGGAGCTTCCTGACCACCATTGCTTTGAACTCAAAATCGGGTAGTTGAGCTGCCTCTATTTCATTTAGCATTCTTTCTGGGGCTTCCTCCTTTTCTTTCATTTGGGGATTGTTTCTTTGTCTTCCCATTGTTTGTGAGACTCTTCTTGTCAGCCTCAGCTTCTTAAATTTATTTGTTCTTTTTCCCTGGGTTTATGGTGTGAACTCTGTGGTAGAATGCCTGTGAAATTCAATGGTGTTATCTCCTTCTGGTATCCTGGTGTTCACTGCTTCCAGTTTCTCAGCTGTTGGAATGCCCCTTCTTTGGGGCCAATTCTGTTCTTTCCACAATTCGAGGTTTTTTTTTTTTTTGTTTTGTCTTGTTTTGTTTTTGTCTCACTCATATGTGTTTAAAAAAGAGAAAAGCGAAGGAAAGGAAAAAAGAAAAGAAAGAAAAGGAATTAAAAAAATGAAAAGAGAATAAAGAAAAGTAGAATGAAAAAGAAAAAAAGAGAAAAAAGACAGGAAGGAGAGGTAAGCTTGTAAAGAAAGGAAGAAGGAGTAAAACAAGAAAGAAGTATTGAGAAGCCAAAAGGAGTTGAGGGGTAAAAAAGATAAAAATAATGAAAAAGAGAAAAAGAGAGATAAAAACCCACAAAAAAATTAAAAAACCGAAAAACACCAAAACCACTAATTCTTGCTGTTATCAATCTTGCCAATCTGATTTTTCTGGCCTTGAAGACTTTAGTGGCCAAGGGGTGACCATATTATTTATTTATTTATTTTTCCCCTTGTTCAGCACTCAGTTTTCTCTGGCCTACTGTCCTCAGAGGTGTCCCAAGATTCTCTGCCCTGGGTGTCCCAAGATAGACCACCCAGAGGTGGTCGCGTGCCCACAAGTCCCGATGTTCCCTGAGTCTTCCTTGCACAGGTTCCAACTGTCCCACGAACACGGTTCAACCCCTATGGTGCCCAGCAATTGCACGCGGGATCCCGCCGGGTCTCCCTGGGCGCGCTGATGCAACAATCCCCAGCAGCTGTTTACAATGTTGGGTGGGCGCAGACAAAAGTGTGCGCTCCAGCTCCAGTGTTCAGTCCTCCCAGGGCTATGAGATCTTAACTACTCTCTGTGAGATTTCAAGCAACCAGGTTTATGCTGGCGTGGTGGGTCCCTGTTTGGCTGATCAGGGAGCAGTTGCACCAGCTCCCTCCCTAGAGTCTTACAGCCAGCCCTGGCCCGGTTTCTCAGCCTCCGCTCTGGTCTCAGAGCTGGCTGCCGGGTCCCTGTTTGGCTGATCAGGGAGCGGTTGGTTTTACAATGTCACGTGGGCGCAGACAAAGGTGTGAGCTCCAGCTCCAGCATTCAATCCTCCCAGGGCTGTGAGATCTTTACTCCTCTCTGTGAGATTTCAAGCGACCAGGTTTATGCTGGCGCTGCCGGGTCCCTGTTTGGCTGATCAGGGAGTAGTTGCTCCAGCTCCCTCCCTAGAGTCTTACAGCCAGCCCTGGCCCAGTTTCTCAGCCCCCGCCCCGGTCTCCCCACCGGAGTACTCTCCTTACTGTCTGGTTTTTCAATGACCACTGCAATTTTCGATAATCTGTTTTCAAATATGCTGTGTTTCTGGTGTCTGTTTGCTGTGCTGCATTGAAAAATGTCCCGGTTTAACACCTGTGTGGGGGAGGCAGAGGGATGTACGTCCTCTTACCGCACCGCCATCTTCTCCTCTCTATTTATATTTTTAAATGAACAATGATATGAGAAATGAAAATATACAAATAAGGAAGTCAAACCTAAAAAAGAATTTTACATAAAATTGAGAATGAGTATGTACTTTCATACTTTCATTATTATCTTTTATGAAGTGTCTGGAAATTTTATTTTTAATATCACTCATGCCTCATTTTACAGTTTTGGGGCTTATTTTCTCACTTTTGGGGGCTTATTTGCTCACTTTTTGAGACAATATAATGGGTTTGCATGTTTTGGAGGTAGTTCTGAGAGGCTTTGACTAAAGATAATTTAGACGAAAGACAAAGTGAAGACTTCACAGGCAGCATTGTAATTCAAAGACAAGCTTTCTTATAGGAATATGTAATGTAATACAAAGCAGTAACTAAAAAAAAAAAATAAAGTGGATAACGAGGAAGCAATGGAGTTCCAAGATCTGAAATGAAGCCATGTTTAAATAATTGGAGTTGGTTTCCAGACATTAGGCAAATGGTTATCATTAAAGTCTTTTTCAATTACTAATGAACATGGGTGAAATCTCTTCTGCCACTATACTTACTATCAGCATTCATTTGGCTCAATCTAATATGCTTTTTTAAAGTCAAAATTTGATATTTAATATTCTCCACTGTAAAGATCCATATATTCTTGGCAAAGAGGGCAGACGTTCAACGTAATATAGCCATAAATAACAAACCCACAGTTAAAATCATACTCAGTAGGGAAAAACAAAAAGCATTTCCCTGAGATCAGGAACAAAACATGGATGTACACTTTCACCACTTTATTCAAAATAGTACCGGAAATCCTAGCCACAATAATATGACACAAAGAAGAAATAAAAGTCATCCAAATTGGAAAAAAAAGAAGTAAAACTTTTATTATTTGCAAATTATAGGATATTGTATATAGAGTATTCTAAAAATGTCACTAGGGAAACTACTAGAAGGACACAGAATTAACATTCAGAAATCAGTTGCACTTTTATACACCAATAATGAACTATCAGAAAGGAGAACTAAGAAACCCCATTTATAATCATATTAAACAAAGAAATAAATTTAGTCAGAAGGTAAAAGACCTTTACTCAGAAAGTTATAAGACATTGAAGGGAGAAACTGAAAATAATATAGCTAAATAGAAGGATATACAATACTCATGGATAACAAGAGTGACCATCATTAAAATGTTCATACTACCCAAAACACTCTATAGATTCTACACAATTCCTATTAAAATTCCAATGGTATATTTCACAGAACTAGAATAAATAACCCCAAAATTTATATGGTACCACAAATGACCCCAAATAGCAACAACAATCTTGAAAAAGAAGAACAAAGTTGGAGGAATCATGCTACCTGATATCAAACCACGCTACAAGGCTATACTAATCAAAATAGCATGCTACTGGCATAAAAACAGATATATAGATCAATGGAACAGAATAGAAAGAAATGGAACAGAGTAGAAATAAACCCCACATCTTTATAGTCAACTAATATTTGACAAATGAGACAGGTATATACAATAAGGTAAGGACAATCAATTCAATAAATGATGTTGGAAATATTGGACAGATATATAGAAAAAAAATTAAACTTAACCACCTTCTTACACTATATACAAGTGTCCTGAAGCCTGTCAAGGCTGAGAAGGTCCACTCTAGCTTCAAAGAAATGGAAGAAAAAGCACGGAGCTGTGGGGATGCTTGACATGCCTTTATTCACAGAGGGCAAGCCACTCATGCTGCAAGCTGTGTGTCCCTGCATGTGTCATTGCATGTCATTTGTCCTCTCTCTCCCAGTGGGACATCCCTAACCCCCTAATATGCTAAATGTAGACAAAGCCAGAAAGGAGCCAACAGATTATACAACACAGCTTTATTCTGCAAATGTGAGCCCACTCAAGGCTATGGGAACCATTTATCAGACTCATTCTCAAAGTTATGGGAAACGGCTTCTTAGTTACCCATACATCTGGGCGAGGAAGCCAGACTGCTTCCATTTACCTTACAATCCACCCCTTCTGGGTTCTTTACCATACAATCTATGTGAGGATATCTTCCACAAAGGTCCCTTGGTGAGGAAGGCAGAGCCCTGCACCCAGGTGCTGCAGCACCCGTACAGACTACAGCAACAAGCATCCAATGAGGCCACCCCTAGGTACAGCCACCAGTCCAATTCCCAGGCAAGTAAGGCCACTCATGTGAGCCATATACCCAGAGGGTCCCAGTGGGAACCACAACCCATGCATCATTTCAGGCCTCCTAGCAATGCCCAAGAGCATATCTCTGACACAGACCCACAGGAGTTCAGTCCATTTGGGCTTGTCCTTGAAGCTTTTAATACAGAGTGAGTCTGGCCCAGCTGACCCCATAGTCCCAGCCCTGAGTCAACCCCTAGCCACTCTTCATGCAGCAGCCAACCAATGGCTGGGGCAGTCACACCTCTGCTTTGTCCCAGTGTAGATGTCAGTCCAGGTCTCATTCCACATGCGATGCTCACTATTCCCCTGGTTCTGAAGCTGGGTCCATTTTGAGACAGAAGAGGGAGAGATGCATCATGGGAGGCCTCAGAAATGCTCAAGGGGCTCTCAGTGCAGACCCAGTATGTTTATTGGTAGCCACTAAGGCACATGCATATATCCAGTCCACTACACCCTAGGGGCTGGAAAAGACAGTATAGTCACACAGGCACCAGCAATGGCCTATCATGACCCTCAGGCAATATACAAGCATGTTTCTGGTCCTTCAACAAGATGGTGGCTGGCAGAAGGGGCCTCCCTGGATGTGAATACTATACTTTCACACCTAAACTGGAATTCAGCATCTACTTGCAACAACAGTGGGGAACTCATGTTGGGCCATAGAGAAATCACAAAGATTCCACGAAGAAGCATTTCATGGTATGCTGGCTCTGGATATGTCACCATTAAGGTTGGGGGCAATGTCTCAATCACTCAGGGTACTGTTTGTAAATTTCTCTCCACCGCTTGTCCCCAAGGGGCAATGAAAGCCACCCAACATATGTGGGGGGCTTTTATTTCCCAAGACCACATCCAAGTGGCTGTTTGCCCTCACTCCAGGCCTTCAGGAGCAGACAAGAGAATACTTTCATGTTTCCCATGCCTGGTTTCAGCAAATCACCCTTAGTATATACCTGCAGCTGAATTGGAGCAGCAGTCTGGTGGAGCAGTGCTTCCACCAGGGCTGAGACTTTGATCTGACTTTTCTCATTTAGAGTCTAGAGGATACTCCATAAGTGTTTTGTCCAACCCCTTAGTGTAGGGGTGGCAGCTTCAGCTTGCAGGCCCTGCTTTAAGAGACCATTTTACTGTTCATTCCTTACAACAGCTTGGGGATGATAGGCCACGTGAAATTTCAATCAATCTGTAAGTCCCAAGCAAATTGTTGTACCAAGGCCCCAGTAAAATACATCCTCTGGTCACTTTCTATAATTAAGGATCACCCATAAGCAGCACATAACTGCTCCAGAACAGCAATCATGGCTTTCTGATCTGAATAGCATGGTGAATAAGCAGCTAAAAGTCCTGTGGCCATGCCTACACCTGTAATAGCATATTTATATCCCTCTAAACTAGGTAGGGGCACAGTTATAATCACCTGCCACCAGGTCAGTGGTACCTGATCTTGCACCATCTGCCCAGATGTTCCCCACAGGCCTTTGGGGGTGCCCTTATGAGCAGACAGCACAGGTCTCACAAGCTTCTTGTGCCTCTGCCAATGTAACAGGTAACCCCAAGTTTTAACAGTGGACCTCATGGTCTTTTGTCCTGCATGTAAGAATCAACAGTTTATCCACTGGGCTACTTCCCTTCCTGAAGGACTGGGAGGTACCATTTCTAGCCACTGTACCTTAGCTAGAGTATCAGCCCCATCATTCCCAGAGGAAACAAGTGGTACATGTCCAGTAACATGATATACAGTGGTTTGTTTCTGGTGGCCAAACTCCCATAAGTCTTGCCACAAAGCCTGTCCCCATAATGGTCTATGCATAACCATCCATCTATTTGTATGCCAGGTAGAGATCCATAATGTTAGCCCCTGGTATACCTCCCAACTAGTTAGAGGTGGTGACCACCACGAGACATATGGCTCAGAGTTCTGCCCACTGGCTGATCTTTCCCATGCCAGTATCAAACCTGATGGTGTGTAAGACTCAAAAACCATAAAAATCTGAGAAGAAACATATGTAGTAAAGTCTATGGCATTTATTATTGCATTTGTATATTAATCTTCTTGGGCAAGAGAATCAATGGAAAAATAAACAAATAGGACCACATCAAACTAAAAAGTTTTTGCTAAGCAAAGGAAGCTATCAATAAAATGAAAAGACAACTCACTAAATAGGAGGAAGGGTATTTGCCAATGATCCATCCAATAAGGGGTTAATATCCAAAATTTACAAAGAACTCATACAACTCAACAGCAAAAATACAAACAATCCAATGAAAATGTGGGTAGATGACCTAAGTAGACACTTTCCAAAGTGAACATACTGATGGCCAATAAATACATGAAAAGATGCTCAACATTACTAATCATCAGAGAAATGCAATTTATAATCACAATGAGATATTGTTTCACTCTGGCCAGGGTGGCTATTATCAACAAATTAACAAACAAGAGGAGTTGCAAAGGATATGTTGAAAAGGGAACCCTCATGCACTGTTGGTGGGAATGCAGACTGGTGCATTCACAGTGGAAAGTAGCATAGAGGATCCTCAAAAAGTTAGAAATGGAACTGCCTTTGTAATCCAACAATTCCAGTTCTGGGTATACAAGTTGGAGCAAAAGTAGGGTTACATTTGTTCAGATGAAAAATAATCAATAATTAATAAATAATAATAAAGAATAAACTTTGTGTTTTGCATACTCACAACTGTGAACTTGCTTTAGTCACACCCTGTATATTCAAAGACTACCAAAACATGAAGTTGAATAAAATATATGAACCCGCATGTTCATTGCAGTATCATTTATAATAGCTAAGATATGGATCAACCAACATGCACAGCAATATAAAAATTGAGGTACACATATACATGGAATATTACTTGACCATAAGAAAGAATGAAATTTTACCATTTGAGAAGGCAAGGATGGATCTATAGAGAAATAGAAATACCATATGATTTCACTTATATATAGAATCTAAAGGTAGAATAAAAAAATAAAATTAGATCAGACTCATAGATATAGAGAAAGGACTGATGGTTTCCGGAAATTAGGGGCTTAGGGGACTAAATTGAAAAGGTGAAGAGGTTAAGAAATATAATTTGTAGTAACAAATTAGTCACAGGGATGTAAAGCATAGCATAGAGAACATAGTAACACAGTAATAGCTGCGGATGGTGCTAGGTGGGAAACTATTGAAGGCAACACATTTGAAGTATCTGATTGTCTAATGACTATACTATATACCCAAAACTAATATAAAATAATTGAATATAAACTGTAACTGAAAAATAAAACTTACAAAAGCAGTCATTTGTTATCTTTACATGTGATGTAGTCATCATTGAAAGAGACTGAATTTAAAGACACATCTACAGAAGAACCTTTTTTATTTTTAAGCATAGATGGTAAAACTAATGTAAAGAAAATATATTTATTTGTATATTAATCCCAAAATATTCAAATTGCATCATTTCTAAATAAAAACAGTAAAATACTTTTATTATTAATCAACGGATGGAAAAATGAAGTCCAACAAACCAAAGAAATATGATCAATTATGCCTATATTACCTCATTTATTTTAGCCTATCATTTATTAAAATTCCCATAAATTGCATATAATCTTCTTTACTTTAGTACACATTTAATGCTTCATTGTATAATGTACCATATGTTATTCATCTGTTTGCCTACTAGTCAACTCTTTTCTAGTCAATCACTTTTTTTTTTGTTCTTTATCTTATTGCTCCAATATATACCCTTATACATGCTCCTTACCCTCATATGCCCTTAATATTCCTTAAGGTAAATACTAGAATTATTAATTTGGAGTCATAGGTTATGACCAATGTCAATTTTACTACATCCTTCTAAATTATCCTCAAATTTAATATAGTGATTCCCATTTAATATAGTACATTCCCAAACATACCCATTTTCTCCATCTATACTATCACCATCATTTAATATTGTTACAAGATACACTTATGTCAACAATAAAAAAGATAACTCATTACAATTTTAATGTCTAACATTCTTGTGTATAATGAAATTGAGTAACTCCTTAGTATGGTACCAACCATTTGAGAGTTATGCTGTGTGAATTGTTTCTTCATCATACTGACCCACACTTCTACTTATATTGATTTTTTAAATGAACTTGAAATGCTATAAGATAAAGTTATGATTATTTTAGTGTTATGTTTATTTGTCTTTAATGCATGGTGTTGTGTGTATATATTAAGTGTATGCATGTGCAATAGATTTAACCCTTTTCAACATAGCTTTATAAATTTGGAATTCAATTATTCCCAAATGATTTATTGGAGAACTTCTTGTGTTAAGTTTCCAAACCTCTAAGAGGAGGGGTTGTGATGAGCAGCAAGAAGTGTATAATAGCAGAGGTTGAAATCAGCTCAGTTGTGGGAACATTTCTAAGGAATGACTTGATTGGACCCAGAATGGAGAATTGTGTGTCTGCCAATCATGGTTTAAACCAGATCCAGATTTCTGGATGTAAAAATTCTCAAGCTTGTGGGTCACACAGTATAAATCAAGCAATGTTTCCACAATCCTCTTGTGTATGTTTTAGGAGTTCTTCTCCCAAATGGATGGGCTTTCAGTGTCCCCCAAAAGGCAATTTTAAAGCATTCAGTCACTGGATCATGCTATAGCCAAATTAATGGCAGAAGCACTGAAGTTTTTCATAGAGCTCCAACATTTCTTGCCTTGTTATAAGTCATGAACAGAAAAATATAAAGCCTATTCTGACCAATATCCATGCACTTTTTCCCTAGGAGAGTGTTTCTTCCCTCAGAAAAACTTTTGCAGCTACTAATTCACTAGTCTAGTCAAAGCACAGACTCTAAGGTTTATACCGTGTGATCATTCATACCAAAGATGACACAGTCTGGCCCCAGCAATAGGGTACTGAGATAGTAGACAAATAGCATAAAACAAATGGCCAGCCATATTCAGAAACTGAGCTTGGTTTATTGTTGTTTTTTCTGGTTAAAAATGTTGCCATCTGTCTTTGTCAACTTGAGCTGCTATAATAGATTAATATAGACTGGAGGGACTGAAAGAGGCTGGATTAATTGTAAACAAAAGAAATTTATTTCTCACAGATGTGGAAACTGGGGCGTCTGAAGTCAAGGTGCTTGCAGGTTTTCAGATTTGATGTTTTACAAGAAGATGTTTCCTGGTTCACAGCTGTCTTCGTGCTGTGTCCTAACAAAGCAAAGAAGAAAGAAGAGAGCTTTCTGGGGCCTCTTTTATAAGAACACTAATTCCATTATTGAGGGCTTTACCCTTATGGTCTAATACCTCTCAAAACTCCTACTTCCAAATGCCATTACATTGGAGATTAAGTATCAACATATGGCTTTGTGGGAGACACAAATGTTCAGTCTAAGGCACTATTTGGATTGAGGGGCATTAACAATATATTCTGTTCCTGCCTTCTATTATTTTCTTTTTCCCTTGTTGGGAACCACCCTGCCTGGTTTCAGAAGCTGTAATCCCCCATGGCTAAGGCTGAACAAAAAGACCTTGGGTCTATCAGCCACTAAGGAGACAAAGCTTATTCCCCTGGCAAGAACACCCCCTTTGCTCACTTTACTTGTCCCTGCCTAGTTCCCAGTGCATGACAAGTTAGACAATAACAGGTAAGATTCCTCAAGGGAGAAACTATCTAAGATAGGCACAGTCATGAGGGGTCCTCAGGGAAGGACTTGGGGGGACTATGGAGAAAGGGGATGATGGACCCTCACCCCTCAGTTTTGACATAGCCTGAGTCCTCATTCTGTCTGCAAGAAGTCTCCTAATCTCTTGACTGCCTTACTTACCCTGCTCAGCCTAAGCCTGAAAAAATGCTGGATGTAGGTGCCGCCCTGTGCTGGAAAGGGTGGGTTCCCTGGGGCGATAAGGCCTAAGAAAGGATGCATAAAATCCTATGAAACCTATTTTGCTAATACCCGCAATTCAAATGATAGGGGTCCAAGCAGGAAGTGAGTTTGTTCACCAAAATTTTATGGCCCTTTAACTATCTGACCCTGACTCAGAATAAACCCTCATAGTTCTTTGAATGTTATCTATTGTTTAATTATTTCTGCCTGATAATGATTGATAAGCTTTATGTATATACCCTGTATTCCTGTGCAAATAGAACCCAATAAAAGCCTGTCAAGGCAAGGGTCGAGGTGCTTTCCTCTTGAGAGAGTGGCCATGCCATCTCTTTTTCTCCACAGGACTCAGTAGTCCATGTGAATTTGTCTCGTCTCATCCACAACACCACAAACATTGTGAGCCAATGTCCACATCATTCTTTCACCTGTCTCCACCCATATTTGTAAAATAATTGGTATAATTTATTCTGGTGCAAGCTCATTAGAGTCCAGTAGTAACTACTGAGAATACCTACTTATCACTGCTATTAATTCCCTGGTTATATCACAACCATTGCTTCAGAATTATATATTCCTTTTTTGTAATTTAGAATTTTTATTTATTTCTTCCACAACCATTTAACCCCCTATATCCCTCACCCCCTGCAAATACCACACTGTTGTCCATGTCCTTGAGTCCTTCTTCATTATTGTTCAATCCTTCCACCCCCTAATCTCTCTCCCACTAACGTCTACCATCCTTCTCTCTATGAGTTTGTTAGTTTAGTTTATTTACTAGATTCCACATGTAAGTGAAATCATATGGTATTTGTCTTTCTCTGATTGGTTTATTTCACTTAGCATAATGTTCTCCAGGCCTACCCATACTGTTGCAAAGGGTAAATTTTCTTCTTTTTTATGGCCAAGTAGTATTCCATTATGTAAATGTCCCATAGTCATTATATCCACTTGTAGGAGACTGTTCTGCGTGGCATGGGCCCAGCTCCCACTCAGAGATGCACAGGACCCACACCCATGGATAGGTTCTCCCATGGGGAATCAGGCCTGCAATGTACCCAGGCTGCTATGAGACTTGCTTTTGCTAAAACTCCCTTGTCCTGAATTGAGAGGGCAAGTGCTTATTGTAACTTCCTAAAATTCATGCTAAACCTTCCTAGGATGAGTGTAACCGGTTCAACCACTTTTCCCTTTTCATTTGCAAATATCCTTCTTCTGTGATGTGATTAGTGGCATCATCTCCTTTGTTTTCTATAAAAGGTAACCACCTAAAGTGAACCTGTGTATAGTAAATGAGGACAATCACATAATGTGCTGAGTAACCCAATAAAGGCCAGTCACGACAAGGACCACGGCTTTTTCTCCCCTTGAGAGAAAAGCCATGCTCACCCTTTTCCTCCACAGAACTCGGTAGCCCATGTGAATTTCTCATGTCTCATCCACAATGTGGCGGACCACATGAGCCGGGGTCCACATCATCCACTCATCTCCTGATGGATACCTGGACTGCTTCCATATCTTGGTGATTGTAAATAATGGTGTAATGGACATAGGGGTGCTTCTGTTCTTTTGAATTAATGTTTTGGGTTTCTTCAGATATATTCCCAAAGGTAGAAGTGCTGGGTCAAAAGTTGATAGATTTTTAATTTTCTGAAGTATCTTCATACTATTTTTCTCAGTGTCTGCTCCAGTGTGCATTTCCACCAACAGTGCAAAAGTGTCTCCCTTTCTCCACATATTCTCAAGCACTTGTTGTTTTTTTGATTTATTGATGATAGTAATTCTGACAGGTGTAAGGTGATATCTCATTGCAGTTTTAATTTGCATCTCTCTGATGATTAGTTATGTTGAGCACCTTTTCATATGTCTATATGTCCTATTTGGAGAAGTGTCTGTTCAGATTTCTGCCCTTTTTAAAATTGGATTGTTTGTGTTTTTGGTGTTGAGTTTGATAAGTGCTTTATAGATTTTGGATATTAATCCATTATCAGAAATATTGACAAATACATTCTCTCATTCTGAGGGTTATCTTTTTATTTTATTGATGATCTCCATTTTTTATATGAAAAGTAAGTGGTTTTAAAAGAAAAGACTATTTCTGTTCAATAGAAAAAGAAAGAAGATTTAAAAACCGCTCTCTGGAATGATTTTCTAAACTCTGCTGAAGATTCAGTTAAAATTACAGCCTATACAATTGCAGTATCTGCCAGTGCAAAGATTTGTGTGTGTTGATAATTGCTCTCATTTAGCAAATCAGCTAGAGAATCAGAAAGAAGGCACAAAAAAACTGACTCAGGATGAAAATTTTGGTAGGTTTGACAGAATAGAAGGCTCAAGTGTTGACTGTTAGTAAGATATTAAATGTAATCAAAAGAAAAAGCAAGATGGGGAAGCCCTGTTGAAGTAGAAATAAATTTGTGTCCTTAGTATGTCACAGGGACATAGTCATAATATATTTTTATTATTATTTATTAGTGTAAAGTCATACATTTTGCCTGAGACACAACTTCAATCTTATATTATGCAGGGCCAGTTCACTTGGAAAAGTTTGGGATAGGAAGCCTTACCTGTAATCCACTAATAAATCCAACATGATCCTATATTGATTTAAGACTTAAGGAAGATAGAGAATATATGGTCAGTACATTAAATGACTATGAAACTAAAAATCACACTTCAGCAAGTTGAAATGTCTACCGACAGAGTTATTTCAAGGAGAAAATGGCATTATTATATAGAAAACCAATGGGTTGTCATTTCATACATTTTTTATGGAATTTTATGTCATGATAGCTCTGACTAGCATCTATATCTGGTGATCTAGAATTATTCTGGTATGGAAGTATTTTAAAGCAATGAAAATATTAAAAAGTAACTTGGAGATAGTTGGTTTTAAAATAACCTGAATTTTAGAAGTGACATAATATTAAAATCTCAACTAATACCTGCATCATAGCCAATGCCAAACTGGATAGCTTCCTGAGTATGCTAGTGAGGAAAGACAGGTACTTTGTTGGAATAGCTTGCAGCAAAGTGCTCCCTCCAAAAATAACAAGAAAAGTCAATAAAATGTAAAGAAAACAATAGTTATAACCCAGTATAAAAGATATTGACAACAAACAGAAATAATGTGATTAACATGTTCTAGAAGATAGATTACAATGGGAATTATGTAATAATTAAGGCACAAAGGATGGATTTCACAGCAGAATGTGCACAGCAGGAAAATATTAATGAATTGGAAAATACATAGTGAACATGTTCCTTAGAAAATATATTTTTCTTTAATTATTACCAATGCTGTTAATGCAATTTATTTTTAAAAATATATTTAAAATTGTAAAAAATTCTCAAGGATATGTTTATGTATTTTAGAGAGTGAGACGGGGGGAGAGAAAGAAACATCAATGTGAGAAAGAAACATAGTGTGGTTACCTCCCACGTCTGCCCCAACCGTGGATAGAACCTGCAACCTAGGTTTGTGCACTGACTTGAAATCGAACCCAAAACATGTTGGTGTTTGGGATGATGCACCACTTGATCAGAGACTGTTAATGCAATTAAAAAAATTAACTGAAACTCTTCATTTATTTGTATATTTTACTTGCTTCTAAATGACTCATAAGTATCCTTATATCTCTATCTTTCTAAAGCTCTCCAAATTATTTTTAGAAAATAACAGATATAAATAATTCCAATTATAATTACTTAAATGTATATCTATATGCAAAATATATTCTTCTTAATTTAAACAATTATTTCAAACAAAAAATATTTTTTTGTGCATATATATATGGCCATATCCTGAGCTACTACTTAAAATGACTAACATGTTCAGATGGAAAAGGAAAAAAAAATTGGGGGAGGAGTGGCAATTCATTCTCTTGAACACTCCATTTAATGTTTTAATATATGTTTTCCTTTGAGACATCTTTAAATTGTCCAGTCCCAACATTTTCCATGATCTCAGTTCTAACTAATTAGTCACTTTGAGAACTATATATATAAGTTGCTTTAATTGTTTGCTAGAATTCTCCTGTTGTCTTGTAACCTGTGCCCAATTACTTTCAGTTTCTGTTCAACTTATGTTTAAGGGTTTTTTCTCTTACTTAAAACACAAACAAACAAACAAACAAACAACACACCAAATTGTGTCTTGTTAGTTTTCACTCTTACCTTTCTGTCTTAGCTGAAATTATGTCTTAGTCAGTTTGGGCTTCTATAGCAGAATGTTATGGACTGGGTGGTTTAAACCATAGACCCTAATTTCTCACAATGCTGGAAACTATGAAGTACAATCTCAAGGTGCCAACAAATGAATGTGTTTTATTCTGACACCTCTTCACTTGGATTGTAGATGGCTGCTATTTCTTTGTGCTCACATGAATTTAGAGAGAAGGAGAGCACTGCTGGCTTTTTTCTATTTTTATTAGGGCACTAATATCTTTTATGACCTTTTAGAAATTGAGTGACTGCCCAATAGTTCCATCTTCAAGTCCCATCACTTTGGGGATTAGGGCTTCACAATATGGGTTTGGGGAGGAACACAAGCATTCAGTCCTTAACATGCTCTCAGGGATTTGTCTATTCCACTGAATTTTCTATATTTTAAATAACTGTAAACTCACTCAAACTGCTAATTGTTTCAGCCATTATCAACAGAAGACTAAAACTGGAATCTTTTTAGGTTGAACTGCAAGAAAACAAAACAATCAAGTTAACGTGGCCAGTTCAATGTGCCTAGTAAGTCACATCAGCTTGAATGAGATGTTCTTTTGTTTGTGGACATTTTTAGTGTTCAACTTAGTCAAACTTAATTAATTAGGCTTTAAACATTGTTTGGTTCATTGAAAAGTAATGTTTAATATCTTACACAAGTGTTGTTAAATTTCTTGAATCTGGAATTCAGTGTGTACCTATGAAACCACAATTCTATGACTGATACAAAGGTTTCCTGAGAAAATGATAGAGAAATAGCAATTAGACTAGATTAAATAGAAACATTAAAATGATGCATGTTAGTGAAATATGGTTCACCAATAAAGTTGTTCTAAAAAGATAAGCAATATCATTTCCTCAGTTTCAGGACCTAAAAAACTGGTTAGGTTTCAGTGTACAAGTTTCATAGATTACTCAACTATAAATAACATTTAACAAAGTTCTAATTTTATTTGATACACTTGAAATATATTTGAATAAAAGATAGCTGGCAGCTAGATTTGTCTTAAATATTAACAAGTTGTGTGGATGTTTACATGAGAATTTATTGCATGCACTGCATATTAGCTGGAAATGAGCATTCTGGCCTGTTTTTAACATTCCTTGGTAATTTAAAAAAATAATTAAAAATCAACAAAGCTTAATTAAATCATTAGTTTTCAACCACACATGAAAATTAAAGATTTACCTAGCAAATATCTGCAAAATGTAATATATGTACACATTATAACATTATTTTTTCCAGTTAAATATTTTTTATTAAATTTCACATAAACATCAATAAAGTCAATTTTTATAAGTGTTTTATGTTTAACACACAGGAATCTTTTTAGTTTATAATAAATTTTACTATTATTCCTACAGATATATTAATTATCTTTCTACTCTCACTCTCTGAAAATACAAGCTAATTTTACTGTGGCATATTCTCAAAAAAATAAATCTGATACCCTTACTTATAACCTCCTCTACCAACATTATTAATAATCAATTATCCCTCTTATAAATGTTCTTATATACATTTCCAAATTGCTTTTTTCCAAGAAAGTTTTTACTGATTTAAAAAAAATACCAATATATTTTTAAAGATTTTATTTATTTATTTTTGGTGATAGGGTAAGGGAGGGAGACAGAGAGGGAGAGAAACATCGATATGTAAGAGAAACATAAATCAGTTGCCTCTTGCACACCCCCAACTTAGATCCTGGCCTGCGACCCAGAATTGTGCCCTAACTGGGAATAGAACTGGCAACTTTTTGATTTGCAGGCCAACGCTCAATCCACTGCGCCACACAAACCAGGATTCAATATATTTTTGAACTACACACAAGAAATTATTTGATTTTCTTGTTTTAGCCCAGGAAAATGCTGACACTGAATCATCAGAGATGTAACTCAAATAAGAAGAGTAAGAATAAGTAGAATATATTTTTGTACATAGATGCCCCACATCTCTGGATTATTGACACTGACATTGTCTTTATTATAAATGTGATGACTTGAGTTCCCTTTCTATATTAAACAGCAGGAAATTTAGCTCAGTTTCTTCCAAAATAATTTTGAGTTTTCCTTTAGAGCTGGCCAGATCAAGACCATCTCTTGATGGTGGTCTTTGTCTGGACATCTCTTCAGTTGGCTTCTTGTCTCCATACTATCATTTCACACACCTTAGAGTTTATCCTGAGTCTCTAAATACCCATGTATGCTCCCTTCATGTTATATTTAAAGCATACCTAAGAACAAATACTTTTATAGCTTTACTACAGTATTGTGTTGACAGAATGGCAGAAGTAATAACAGTATTTGTCTAGCCCTCATCAGATAGCTTAGTTGATTGGAGTGTTTTCCCATATACCAAAAAGTTGTGGGTTCAATTCCCAGTCAGGACACATACCTAGCTTGTGGGTTTTATCCCCAGTAGTTTTATGTACAGGAAGCAGTCAACTGATGTTTCTCTCACACATTGATGTTTTTCTCTCTTTCTCTCCCTTTCTCTCTCCCTAAAAATCAATAAACACATCATCAGGCGAGAATTAAAGAAATATTTGTCTAGAGCAGGGAAAAACAAATTCATTGATTCTTTATTCATTCATTCATTCATTCATTCATCCATTCATTGTGCCTACTATTGTGCAGCACTATGGTAACAGTCTTTTTAATGATAATCATTATCAACATATATAAAGAAGTTGTTCTGAAACAGCCTTAGGGTTAGCATTTATGATGCTAACAAGGAGACAAGGTTGAAAAATTGATAAATTTACAGAGAACATACTAATTAGTAGTGGTTTGAATCTAGAATCCTGCTTATCACAATGGCCATTGATTTTAATCCAGCGGGGATTTTGGCAGAGTGAGACAAAGGGCTGCACTGAAGTTAACAGGTGTTTTTCTTAAAGGGTCTACATATAGGCTTGGTCTCACTCACTCTGAGTTTCAGCATTGGGGTACTATTGACATAATGGGAGGAACTGAGTTGTCTGGAATTGAGATGAGAGCTGGAGGACCAGCTTTCTACTAGGCACAAATGTTGATCAAGGCCATTGTTTCTTTTCTGAGCCCTTTTATCACAAAACCAGCAGGCAGACCCATATCTGAGTATCAATCAACCTGGCTAATACTGTTCACCCTGACCTGATGATTTCCTCACATTCCACCCCACCCAGCTTGTGAGTTTTCCATACAAAGGGCTTCAAGCTTATCTAAAATCTCTCAAACAAGCAGCATCTGGCCTTGGCATTCTACATAACTCTAGCTAAGTGGCCCCAGGGTCAGCACTAGCAGCAGCCAGATTTGATTTGAAGCTTGGCCTATTCTGGGCAACTTCAAATCCAGCACAAGTAGTAGCTACCTGCAGATAACTCTGTAGCTCATGCTGGGTGACCCTGGCCAGCCCACAGGTGGTAGCTGACCTTGGCTTGTACCTCCTGGGAGACCCAAGAATTAGCACATATAGCGGGCATTTTCAGACCATACTGAAGTACCACACAACCAGCTCCTCAGGAGATACACTCAAGGAGCAGACTCAGCACACGCCAGAAGAGCTGCTGAAATAAGTCCTTCTCTGTGGTGTCAACAACTGCATGGCTGGTTCTCCATGGTGGTTGCAGCCAGTCCTTGTAGCTAATCTGCCTGGAGGTAAATTCCCTTCACTGAACTACCAACAGGAATCAAGGCTCACCTACAATAGGAGTATGTACACAGCCCACACAGGGGATATGCCTGGAGTGCCCAGCTCAGATCTGTGAGTCTGTGCCTCTGGACTCTATAAGCTAACTACTCATAGGGCCATTCTACTAAGCCTGGGAGATATAATAGCTTGACCAAATGCATAGAAACAAACACAAGAATGCAGCCAAAATCAGGAGACAAAGACATGTGTTCCAAATAAAAGAGCAAAATAAAACTCCAGAAAAAGAAACAAAATGGAGACAAGCAATCTACTAGACACAGAGTTTAAAACATTGATTATAAGGATGCTCACTGATCTTAGGGAAAGAGTAGATGAACATAGTAAGAACTTCAATGAAGTGACAGGAAACATCAAAACATAGAAAACATAAAAAAGAACCCATCAGAAATGAACAATAGATTACACAGAATCACTAATGGAGTAAATAAAACAGATGATCGAATAAGAGATTTGGAATATGAGGATGCATAGAACACTCAATCAGAAAAGCAAAAATTAAAAAAATTTAAAAAAGAGGATAGTATAAGGAGACTCTGGAACAATTTAAAGCATACCAACATTTCCTCATGGGGGGTTGCCAGAGGAGAAGAAAGAACCAAATGACAGTTACAAGAGGGGGGTATGGAGTTGGGGACTGGTTGAAAGAAGGCGAAGGGACTAATCAAAGAACATATACTCATGACCAATGGACATAGACAATGGTGGGCGGACTGTATGAGGGAATGGAGGAGGGCTGAGTGGAAGCAGGGAAAAGGGAAAAAATTGGGACAACTGTAATTGCATAAACAATAAAATACAATCAGGAATATATATAAAGGGCACATGCACAAAGCCAAAGGGGAATAGGATCAAGGGTGGGAAGTGGGGATGGCTGGGGTTGGGAGGGGGGAGTTGTGTGGGGAAAATGGAGACAACTGCACTTGAACAACAATAAAAAATGTGGGGAAAAATAAGCTTTAAAAATATGTTTAAAATAATGATCAAAAACTTTCTTATAAATGAAAAAATGTACAAGTGCAGGAAACACAGAGAGTCCCAAACAAGAGGAACTCAAAGAGACCCACAGGAACATAATTAAAATCTACAGGTTAAAGACAAAGAGGGGATCTTAATACCAGCAAATGAAAAGCAGTTAGCTATTTACAAGGGAGCCCCCATGAGACTGTCAGCTGATTTCTCAACAGAAACTTTGAAGGCCTAAAGAAGTTGGAAACAGTCAAAGTGATGAAAAACAAGAACATAAACTATAACTAGAATTGCTCTAATCAGCAAAGCTATCACTAAAATCAAAAGACAGACAATGAGCTTCCCAGACAAGACATAGCTAAATGAGTTTATCACCACCAAACCAATATTAGAAGTTCTAAAGGGTCTTCTTGAAGATGAAGAAGAAGAAAAAAGTGATAAAAATATGAATTAAATGGCAATGAATATATATCTATTAACATTTACCTCATGCAAATGAATTAAATGCTCCAATTAAAAGACATGTGGATTAGGTTCCTGTTAAAGGTAAGATCATATGGTATTTGTCTTTCACCTCCTGGCTTATTTCGCTTAGCATAATGCTTTCCAGTTCCATCCATGCTGTCGCGAAGGGTAGGAGCTCCTTCTTTCTTTCTGCTGCATAGAATTCCATTGTGTAAATGTGCCATAGTTTCTTGATCCATTCATTTACTGATGGGCACCTAGGTTGCTTCCAACACTCTAAGAAGATAAGCAACCCAATTAAAAAATGGGCAAAAGACTTGAACAGACACTTCTCCAAGGAGGACATACAGGGGATCCAGAGACACATGAAAAGATGCTGGATATCGCTAGCTATCAGAGAGATGCAAATTAAAACCACAATGAGATACCACCTCACACCAGTCAGAATGGCCATCATAAACAAAGCAACACACAACAAGTGTTGGAGAGGTTGTGGAGAAAAGGGCACCCTAGTACACTGTTGGTGGGACTGCAGACTGGTACAACCACTATGGAAAGCAGTATGAAATTTTCTAAGAAAACTAAAAATGGACCTACCTTTTGACCCAGCAATACCACTGCTAGGATTATATCCTAGAAACCCTGAAACACCAATCCAAAAGAACCTATACACCCCAATGTTCATAGCAGCACAATTTACAATAGCCAAAAGCATAATATAACCAAAGACACTGAAATTGAGAACAAGAGAGGAGAGAGATAGGAATATCCAGGGAAAAGGGGAAGGGATTAGAGCAACAAGTATGAAAGACACATGAACAAAAGCTGGGGGGGTGGAAATGGAAGGGAGCTGGGGAGGGCTGGGGCGGAGAGATGGGATGGGAGTAGAAAAACAGAAAACTGTATAAGAACAGCAATTAAAATAAAATTTAAAAAAAGACATGTGGAGACTGAATAGATAACAAAAGAAGATCTTTACATATGCTATATAGAAGAAACTCACTTCAGATACAAAGGCACACACAGACTGAAAAGGTTGGAAAAAGATACTTCATGACAATGGAGAGGAAACAAACAAACAGCTGGGATAGCAAAATTTATATCAAAGTAGACTTTTGTTTTATTATCTTATTTTCCATTACCATTTATCTCTCTTATACTCTCTTCTACCTGCACCCATATCTCACCCACTGCAAACACCATGCTGCTGTCCATGTCCATGAATCCTTTTTATTTAGCTGATGCCTCCACCTTCCAAGTCCTGCCCCCATAGCTATCATACTGCTTTCTATAAGTCAGTCTCTATTTCGCTTGTTAGTTCAGTTTGTTCATTAGATTCCACATATGAATAAAATAATATGGTATTTTGTCTTTTCCTTATTTCACTTAGCATAATGTTCTCCTGGTCCATCCATGCTGACTCAAAGGATAATTTTTTCTTTTTTTCTTAAATATTCCATTGTGTAAATGTCCACTAGTTGTTTTATCCACACCTGTACTGATGAACACTTGAGCTGCTTCCATTGACTATCGTAAATAAACGTACAATGAACATAGGAGTGTTTATATTTTGTCAAATTAGACTTTCATGTTTCTTCAGAAAAATATTGAGGTCCCAGAAGATGGTGGTGCAGTAGGAAGGAGCACATTTCACTTCCCCCTAGACACAGGAGAAAATCCTGGCCAATTTACGTCAGAACAGAGCAAACAGCCATCAGAAACACAGCATATTTGAAAATAGGAGATCAAAAATTGTAGTGGACATTGAAAAACCAGACAGGAAGGAGAGTACTTCAGAACAATAAGAGCCCAAGGGACAGCTCAGACACCAGGGTGGGGACTGAGGCCCCGGGCCTGCACTCAGCAGGCTTGCCATAAGATTAGAGAGGGAGCTGGGTCAACTGTACCCTCTCCAGCCAAACAAAGTTTTAGCTGCACTGGGATAAACCCAGTTGCTTGAAATCTCACAGAGAGGAGTTGGGGTCTCAGTGGCAGACAAACTGCGGGTGGGAACACCCATGCATATCCTGAGGAGGACTGTACGCTGGAGCTTGCCTGATTGTTGGCACCATTGGGCCAGCTACAAGCCTGAGCTCGTGGGACCAATGACTCCCAGCACCATTGGGACAGCCGCACACCTGAGCTCGAGCGACTATCCGAGCCCACCATTGGGGACAATTGTACAAGCATTGGCGCCCCTGTGTGACTGCAGGTGGCTGCGAGATCACAGGCATCTGTGTGCAACTGGGGTAGGCACACGCTTCCTCAGAATGTACGCCTGAGGCCCTGGGCGGAGAGGCTCAGGGCTAGCTCTGAGGACAGCAGCACAAAGATAAGTGAGTGCTGAACAGGGAGAAAAGTGATACTGTCACCCCTAGGCCATTGCAGCCAGCAAGACCAGAAACACCAGCTTGGCAAGATTGAAAACAGCAAGAGTTCTTGGTTTATTTTTATCGTATTTTGTTTCTTTTTTCCTGTTGCTTTTTTCTTTCTTTTTTATTTTTTTAAATTTTAACTTTTTCTATTTTTTTTATTATTTCTATCTTTTTTACACCTCAACACCCTTTGCTTCTTATTACTCCTTTCTTGTTTTATTCCTACTTCCTTTCTTTCCAATTTTATCTCTTCTCCCTTCCTCTTTTTTTTCTTTCTTCTCTTCTTTCTTCTCTTTCCATTTTTTCCTCTTCTCTCTTTTTAAATACCATGAGTGAGACAAAAACAAAACAAAACAAAACAACAACAACAACAATAAACAACCCTGGACCTGTGGAAAAAAACAGAGTTGGTCCCAAGGAGCGGGCATTTCAACAGATAAGACAGTGGAACCTGTGCATACCAGGATACCTGAAGGAGACAGCACCACTGAATCTCACAGGTATTCTACCACAGAAGTTCACACCATAAACCCAGGGAGCCAGACACACCAATTTAAGAAGCTAAGGCTAATAAGAAGAGCCTCAAAAACAATGGGAAGACAAAAAAATAATCCCCAAATGAAAGGAAAGGAGGAAGACCCAGAAAGAATGCTAAATGAAACAGAGGCAACTCAACTGTCAGATTCTGAGTTCAAAACAATGGTTGCAGGAAGCTCCACAAGCTCTCCATGAGCTACCAGAAACTACAGGGAAGCTACAATGAACTCACTGCAAACTATATCAACATGAAAAAGGAAATAGGAACTCTCAACAAGGGCCAAGAGGAAATGAAGAGTACAATTTCTGAACTGAAGAACACAGTGGAAGGAATGAAAAGCAGAATTGACAAAGCAGAAGATCGGATTAGCGAGTTGGAGGACAAAGTAGAAAAAAATACACAGAAGGGGCAACAAAAGGAAAAGAGGCTCAGAAAGAATGAAGAGGGATTAAAAGAAATGCAAGACAATATGAAACGTAATAATATCCATACAATAGGGATACCAGAAGGATAAGAAGAGCAATGGATAGAAAACCTATTTGAAAAAGTAATGATGGAAAACTTCCCTAATTTGATGAGAGAAAAAGTCACACAAATCCAGGAAACACAGAGAGTCCCAATCAAGAGGAACTCAAAGAGGCCCACTTCAAGTCACATCATACTTAAAATGGCAAAATTCCAAGACAAAGAGAGAATCTTAAAGGCAGCAAGGGAGAAAAAGGAAGTAACAGACAAGGGAGCCCCGATAAGGCTAACAGCTGACTTCTCAATGGAAACAATCCAAGCCAGAAGAGAATGGCAAGAAATATTCCAAATGATGAGAAGCAAAGGCCTGCAACCAAGACTACTTAACCCAGCAAGGCTTTCAATCAAGATAGAAGGCCAAATAAGCAGCTTCCCAGACAAAAGAATGCTAAAGGAATACACCTCTACCAAACAAGTTATGCAAGAGATACTAAAGGGACTGCTTTAAGGGAAGGAAGGAAAAGCAAGCGAGCAAGTGAGATAGAGAGAGAGAGAAAGAGAGAGAGAGAGAGGAACACAGGTATGAAAATGGCAATGAATAAGTTTTTATCAATGATGACCTTAAATGTAAATGGATTAAATCCTCCAATCAAAATGCATAAAGTAGTTGAATGGATAAGAAAGCATGACTCACACATATGCTGCCTACAAGAGACCCACCTCAGGACAAAAGACCTACACAGACTCAAAATGAAGGGCTGAAAACAAATTTTCCAAGCAAATGGACAGGAAAAAAAAGCTAGGGTAGCAATACTCATACCAGACAAAATAGACTTCAAAAGAAGAGCCAAAAAGAGAGACCCAGAAGATCACTTCATAATACTCAAGGGAAGAATCCATCAAGAAGACATAAACATTGTACATATATATGCACCCAACATAGGAGCACCTAAATACATTAAGAAAATCCTAGAGGGCTTCAAGAAAGATATTGAGAGCAACACAATTATAGTAGGGGATTTTAACACCCCACTGTCAAAAATGGATAGATCTTCCAAACAAAAAAATCAATGAAGATATTGTGGCATTGAACAACATTCTAGATGAAATGGACTTAACTGATATATATACAGCCCTTCATCCCAAAGAAACTAAATACACATTCTTTTCTAATGCACATGGAACATTTTAAAAAACATAGACCACATGATAGGAGACAAAACAAGCCTCAACAAATTCAAGAAAATTGAAATAATACCGAGCATTTTCCCTGACCACAAGGGACTGAAACTAGAAACCAAGCCCAAGGTGAAAAACCCAAAATCCTCAAAATCATGGAGATTGAATAGTATGCTATTAAACAATGAATGGGTCAAGAATGAAATTAGGGAGAAAATCAAAAAGTTTCTGGAAACAAATGAAAATAAACTCACAATGACCCAAAACTTATGGGACACAGCAAAGGCAGTCCTCAGAGGTAGTTCATAGTGCTACAGGCCTACATAAAAAAGATAGAAACATTTCAAACAAACAACTCAATCCTACAGCTTTAAGAACTTGAGGAACAACAACAAAGACAGCCCAGAGCAAGTAGAAGGAAGGAAATAACCAAGATCAGAGTAGAATTAAATGGCATAGAAACTAAAAGTAGGATTCCAAGGATCGATGAACCCAGGAGCTGGTTCTTTGAAAAAATAAACAAAATTGACAAGCCTTTAAGCAGGCTCATCAAGCAAAAAAGAGAGAGGACCCAAATAAACACAATAAGAAATGAAAGAGGAGAGATTACAACTGACACCACAGAAATACAAAGGATTGTAAGAAATTACTATGAAGAACTGTATGCCTAGAAATTTGAAAACCTAGGTGAAAAGGACAAGTTTCTAGAAAAATATAATCTCCCAAAACTCAATGAGGAAGAAGCAGAAAGCCTGAACCGACCAATAATAGCAGATGAAATAGAAGCAGTAATAAAAAAGCTCCCAACACACAAAAGCCCGGGACTGGATGATTTCACAGGAGAATTTTACAAAGCATTTAAAGAAGAGCTAACCCCTATCATTCAAAGACTATTCCAAAAAATCAGAGAAGATGGAAGAGTTCCAAACTCTTTTTATGAAGCCAACATCATCCTAATCCCCAAACCAGATAAAGACACAACAAAGAAAGAAAACTTTAGGCCAATATCGCTGATGAACATAGATGCTAAAATTCTCAACAAAATATTGGCAAACCACATCAAGCAATACATTAAAATGATCATACACAATGACCAAGTGGGATTCATCCCTGGGATGCAAGGATGGTTCAACATTCTCAAATCAGTAAATGTAATACATCACATAAACAAAAGCAAAGACAAAAATCATATGATCATATAAATAGACTCGAATAAAGCATTTGATAAGGTACAGCACCCATTTATGATAAAAACACTCAGCAGAGTAGGAATAGAGGGAGCATTCCTCAACATAATCAAAGCCATATATGAAAGACCTACAGCCAACATCATACTCAATGGGGAAAAACTAAAATCTTTTCCACTAAGATCAGGAACAAGACAAGGTTGTCCACTTTCACCACTTCTATTCAATATAGTATTGGAAGTATTGGCCACAGCGATTACACAAGAAAAGGAAATAAAAGGCATCCAAATTGGAAAGGAGCAAACAAAGCTATCATTGTTTGCTGATGACACGATAGTGTACATAGAAAATCCTATAGACTTGGCCAAAAAGCTTCTCAACCTAATAAATGATTTTGGCCTAACAGCAGGATACAAAGTTAATATTCAGAAATCAAAGGCATTTCTGTATAGCAACTATGAAACAGCAGAAGCAGAAGTCAAGGAAAAAATCCCATTTGATATAGCAAAAAGAAAAATAAAATACCTAGGAAAAAACCTAACCAAGGAAGTAAAGGATCTATACTCAGAAAACTACACAACACTGAAGAAAGAAATTAAGGAACACAAACAAATGGAAATGTATACCGTGTTTGTGGATTGGAAGAATTAACATCATTAAAATATCCATACTACCCAAAGCAATTTACAGATTCAATGCAATACCTATCAAAGTACTAATGGCATGTTTCACAGATATAGAATAAACACTTCAAAAATGTATATGAAATCATAAATCACCTCGAATAGCTGCAGCAATTTGGAGAAAGAAGAGCAAAGTAGGAGGGATCACAATATCTGACACCAAGCTGTATTACAAGGCTACTGTAATCAAAACAGCCTGGAACTAGCACAAAAACAGGAACATGGACCAGTGGAATAGAACACAGAGCCCAAAAATAAACCCAATTCTCTACAGTCAACTAATATTCGACAAAGGGGAAGCAACATAAAATAGAGTAAAAATAGCCTCTTCAACAAGTGGTGTTGGGAGAACTGGACAGCTACCTGCAAAAAAATGAAACTCGAGCACCAACTTATGCCATACACAAAAATAAACTCAAGGTGGACAAAAGATTTAAATATAAGCCATGACACCATTAAAGTCCTAGAGGAAAACATAGACAGGGGAATCTGAGATATTTCATGCAGTAACATTTTTACTGATATGTTCCCTAAAGCAAGGGACATAAAGGAAAGAATTAATAAATGGTATCTCATCAAAATAAAAAGCTTCTGCACGGCTAAAGAAAACAGTATTAAAATAAAAAGAGAACCAAGTGTATTGGAAAATATATTCGCTAATGATACCTCAGAAAAGGGTTTAATCTCAAAAATATATAAAGAACTTACACAACTCCATTCTAAGAAGACAAGCAACCCAATTAAAAAATGGGCAAAGGGCTTGAACAGACACTTCTCCAAGAAGGACATACAGAGGATCCAGAAACACATGAAAAGATGCTCAATATCACTATCTATCAGAGAGATGCAAATTAAAACCACAATGAGATACCACTTCACACCTGTCAGAATGGCCAACATAAATAAAGCAACAAACAAGTGTTGGAGAGGTGTGAAGGAAACGGGACCCTAGTGCACTGTTGATGGGATTGCAGACTGGTACAACCACTATGGAAAGCAGTATGGAATTTTCCGAGAAAACTGAAAATGGATCTACCTTTTGACTCAGCAATTCCACTGCTAGGATTTTTCCCTAATAACCCTGAAACACCAATCCAAAAGAACCTATGAAACCCTATGTTCATAGCAGCACAATTTACAATAGCCAAGTGTTGGAAGCAACCTATGTGCCCATCAATAAATGAATAGATCAAGAAACTATGATACATTTATACAATGGAATTCTATGCAGCAGAAAGAAAGAAGGAGCTCCTACCTTTTTGCAATAGCATGGATGGAAGTGGAGAGCATTATGCTAAGTGAAATAATCCAGGCAGTGAAAGACAAATACCATATGATCTCACCTTTAAGAGGAACCTAATCAACCAAACAAACAAACAAGCATAATATAACCAAAGACACTGAAATTGAGAAGGGGTTGATAGTCACCAAAGGGGAGAGGGGAGGGAATTTCAGGGGGAAAGGGGAAGGGTTTACAGGAACAAGTATAAAGGACACATGGACAAAAACTAGGGGGGTGGAAATGGGAGGGAGGTGGGGAGGGTTAGGGCGGTGGGCTGGAATGGGAGCAAAAGACAGAAAACTGTACAAGAACAACAATTAAAATAAATTTAAAAAAATAAAAAAATAAATTGTCAAAAAAAGACTATTAAAAAAAAGAAAGAAAGAAAAATATTCCCAGAATTGGAATTGCTAGATCATAAGACAGTTCCATTTATCATTTTTTTATAGTTTCCTTGCTGTACAATCACTTAGGTTTGGTGTAGTCCCACTTGTTTGTTTGTGTTTGCTTGTGTTTGTTTATTTTTTTAAATTATTGATTATGCTATTACAGTTTTCCCATTCCCCCCTTTATTCCCCTCCACCCTTCACACCCCCTCCCACCCATATTCCCCTGCTTTAGTTCATGTCCATGGGTCATATATATAAGTTCTTTGGCTTCTACATTTTCTATACTATTCTTACCCTCCCCTATCTATTGTCTACCTACCATCTATGCTACTTATTCTCTGTACCTTCCCCACTCTCTCTCCCTCTCACTCCCCTGATGATAACCCTCCATGTGATCTCTATTTCTGTGATTCTATTTCTGTTCTAATTGTTTGCTTTGTTTGTTTGTTTTTTTAGGTTCAGTTGTTAATAGCTGTGAGTTTGTTGTTATTTTACTCTTCATATTTTTGACCTTTGTCTTAGGTAAGTCCCTTTACCATTTCATATAATAAGGGCTTGGTGATGATGAACTCCTTTAACTTGACCTTATCTGAGAAGCACTTTATCTGCTCTTCCATTATAAATCAAAACTTTGCTGGATAGAGTAATCTTAGATGTAGGTCCTTGGCTTTCATGACTTGGAATACTGCTTTCCAGCCCCTTCTTGCCTGCAAGGTCTCTTGTGAGAAATCAGCTGACAGTCTGAAGGGAACTGCTTTGTAGGTAACTGTCTCCTTTTCTCTTGCTGCTTTTAAGATTGTTTCCTTATCTTTAAGCTTGGCTAATGTAATTATAATGTGCTTTGGTGTGTTCCTCCTTGGGTCCAACTTCTTTGGGACTCCCTGAGCTTCTTGGACTTCCTGGAAGTCAATTTCCTTTGCCATATTCGGAACATTCTCCTTCATTATTTGTTCAAATAAAATTTCAATTTCTCGGTCTTCTTCTTCTCATTCTGGTACCCCTATGACTTGGATGTGGGAACAGTTAAAGATATCCTTGAGGTTCCTAAGCCCCTCCTTATTTTTATGAATTCTTGTTTCTTCATTCTTTTGTGATTGAATGTTCTTTCTTCCTTCTGGTCCACACCATTGATTTGAGTCCTGGTTTCCTTCTCATCACTGTTGGTTCCCTGTACCTTTTCCTTTATTTTACTTAGCATAAGGTTCATTTTTTTCATCTAATTTCTGACCATATTCAACCAATTCTGTGAATATCCAGTGTTTTGAACTGTGCATCTGATAGTTTGGCTATCTCTTTGTCAGTTATATTTTTTCTGGAGCTTTGAACTACTCTTTCATTTGGGCCATTTTTTTTTTTTTTTTTTTTTTTTTTTGTCTCAGCATGCTTGTTGCATAGTAAGGGGCGGAGCCTTAGGTGTTCACCAGGGCAGGGCAACCCTGTCGCTGGATTGTGAGGCTGTATGTGGGGAAGGGGTCCAAGAGGGAACAATTCTGCTTGCTCTGCTCTCTGCTGGTTTTTGGTCTCTCCCCTGCTACCCACAAGCAAATTGGGCCCTTCTGGTGCTGATTCCTGGGTGGGTGGGCTTCTGTACAATCTAGGACCCTGTGGGTCTCTTCAATGAACTCTCCTGTGAGGCTGGGAGTTTCTCCTGTTGCTGCCTCAACCCCCCCTGGTGTTTTCAATCAGAGGCTTTGAGGCTTTATTTTCCCAAGCTGGAACTCTGAGTTGCATGGTCTGTCTCACTTCCCAGTTGCTCCTCCCAGTTTATCTGCCTGCAAATGTGGGGCTACCCAGTCCTCCAGCTGCTGCCTTGCTGCAAGCCCTCCCCTCCCAACTGCCTGTCTCCTCCCCTCCTACTGGTCTGGATGAATATTTCTTCTTCAATTCCTTGGTTGTGGTACTTCCATATAGTTTGATTTTTCTGTCAGTTCGGGATGTTTTTTGTTTTAAAATTGTTGTTGTCCTTCTTTTGGTTGTGCAGGGAGGCACAGTGTGTCTACCTACACCTCCATCTTGGCCAGATATCCATTTATAATTTTTTTGAGGTAACTCCATACTGCTTTCCACAGTGGCTGCACCAATCTGCATCCCTACCAAGAGTACAAAAGTGTTCTTTCTCCACATACTCTTCAGCACTCATTGTTTGTTGGCTTATTAATGACAGCCATTCTGACAGATGTGAGGTGGTATCCTACTGTGTTTTTAATTTGCATCACTCTTATGATTAGTGACATTAGGCATCTTTTCATATGTCTATTGACATCTGTATATCCTCTTTGGAGAAGTGCCTATTCAGATCCTTTGCCCATTTTTAAATTGTGTTTATAAATTCTTTGGTTTTGGTGTTTATAAATTCTTTATAAATTTTGGATATAAACTATTTATTGGATATATGCCAGAGAATATGTTCTCCCATTCAGTGGGTTATCTTTTTATTTTGTTGGTGGTTTCTATTGCTGTGCAAAAACTTTTTAGTTTGATGTAGCCCTATTTGTTTGTTTTTTCTTTTGTCACCCTTGTCTGAGGAGATATATCAGAAAAAAATATTGCTATGAGAAGTATCCAAGATTTTACTGCCTATATTTTCTGCAAGGATTTTTATGGTTTAGAGTCTGTAAAGGGATTAAGAAGTACAAATTTGTAGTTACATAATAGTCAATATAATATAATAACTATGCATGGTGTCAGATGGGTACTAAATTTACTGAGGTGATCTCTTAGTAAGTTATGTAATGTCTAATCAGCGGGTTGTATACCTGAAACTAATATAATGTATGTCAACTGTAATTGCAAGATAAAATATTATTTAAAGCAAAAAATATTTAATTTACATTATAACCAATGAACATATAAATAAAAGAAAAAAGTATCAGGGTAAAATATTGGTTAAATATATAACAAGAATTTATTTGATAGAAAACATTCCTAAACTGAAAGTACAAATGAAATATAGTATATATATATGTATATATATTTAATGTAAGGCCAGATTATATGATTAAGACATGATTTTGGTGAGAATTAGTAAATAATCAGTTTGAGGACTCATTTCTTTTTTTAGTATAAAATCTAAGAAAATATTTTTATTGAGAAAATGAAGCCAAAATTATAGATGATATAAAAATGTAAATAAGTCAATTCACATAATTATTTTGTAGCATGATGACTCTGATTAAGGACTAGGGGACATTTTGCTCATATGCCTGCTTGGCTTGGTATTAGGTGTAGGGACAGGAGCAGCTCTTTTCATTGTCCTGTGCCTCTGTATCCTCATCAGTATAGGGTGATGATAATGTTAGATCACTGGTGTAAAATAAGGTGATGTATGCCAAACACTAGGAAGAGTATTTGGCACATAGTGATAGGTGATGCTGGTTGTATGTTTATTGTTATTATTGAAATGGAAAATGATTTTAAGTTAACAAGAAAAAATATTCTTAATTTCTTAAAGAATATGGAGATCCAGAAAAAATAATCAATGATCTCTGAGTATAACAAGGGAAAAGTAATGAACTTATTACTAATGAAAATAAATGATGGTACAGTGCTTGCATATTACATTTATTCATGAATCCCTGTTTATCAAGAAAACTATGGAGTCATAAAATTTGTCAAGTTTATTTTATTGACTCTTTACTTTTTCATTAATTAGATTAAGTTGATGGGTAATTCCTACATTTAGGAAACTAGCTAACACCCAAGGACACTGGAAGAAAACACTGAGAGCACTTAGGACTACTTGAAATGGTACAATTATTATAGGTTTTGCATAAAAGAATAACAGAGCTAATTAGAAATTCTGGAGAGTAAGAGAAGTAAACAAGAATGTTCAGTTTGACAATGGCCGGTCAGACCGGAGTTGGTGTTACAACCGAACACCTCAAATTAGAAGGTGTAATTTCCATAGGGAAATACTCCTTTTCTTAGCATGACACTAAATGTTCTGTACCCCTGACACCTTGTTCTGAAAATAATACCTTGTGTGTGGTAATGAGAGCAGATGTTGTCAGAAAGCACTTCCAATTACATCTCTAATGCTATTTTGTTTTTGAGAACTGTGAGACTGTTTTATAGGATTATATAAGAAAAAGAAAATACAAATTTGCATAAGTTACCCTTCTAATCTAATGATTCAAAGGCTGTGAGCCTGAACTCATAAGCTTTGCAAATGAGAATCAAATAAACAATGCATGATGATGATAAATGAACATGATGCTAATTTTCTTCAATTCCACCAATATAAATAAAGGTAGATATGATATCTGATGGTTAAGCAATGGCAGAGTCATTAGTTTTATGCATATAATTTATATACCCTAGTTAATAGAAACAAAATTTTTGATGACATATCCTAAGGTCAATATTATACCTTTTGCAAAATTAAATAAAAAACACATGAATGTCCAAGTTAGAATGGAGTGTTATTATTCATATAAAATATAGTTAATATTATTTTTTAAACAAGAGACACAGGAAATATTTTCATTTGATATGCCACTGTATTGTCATTGACCCCTAATTTTAAGGGTCTCATAGTCACTGAAAATGCACAGGTCTTTTAGCACAGGTGTTATCCCAAGATGTAGATCGTGTGTGACTGTGTAACAAAAAAAAAAATATTCTCCCTTAATTCAAGTTGAAATCAAGCAAACAAACAACTTTTAACTACCTGAAACAGTTGTGAGTAATGTAGTAAATTTTGTTTTGGTATGGTAGTCTATTCTGATATATATTATTGTCATTCATGTTTTCAGTTAATGAGGCAAGCAGGCTTTATCAATCTATAGACTGAATATAGCATTAGAGTTAAGTAGGTAGCATTTACATGCAAACATGAGCACACACAAGAATCAAACCCCAAGGAACATAAAATTATTTTGCAAAGGTAAAATATACATGTAGTTCAAATATTTCAAGAAGTCAAATTATATATTTGATCTTCAAGCAAAACAGCAGAGTCTCTAGAGCCAATTATTTATATAAAGAAAATAAAATTAAATAGATTTATAAAATAAATGTATCCTCTTTTATGTTCAATTATCATTTAATTTTAATTTCTGTAGAGTAGCCACTTACTTTATGGATGTGAAGGATATCAAAAAAACTCTACATTAGTTAGAATTAATTTTGATTCTTCTTTTAAAAGTTAATAGTTATGAAGAAATTTGTCCCAGCTTTGGTCATTGCATGAAATTCTATATTTCACCTTCTGATGTACTATTTTTGGTATGCAAGCATGTCAGAATCACAAAACTTTAGTCTTATACTTCTGCTCCAGATTGTTATATGTGCATCAATTCAGGCATTGAGGAGGAGGGGCACAGACTACACACCTGGGAAACACACCTGAGCAGGAATTGCACTACTTACTTGCATGACAGAAAACAGTAACAACAGCACTGTACCATGCATGACTACATTTCTCTTTGGCTCTTTGATGCTAACCCTTGCTAATTTATGTATCTGAGTAAGTTTTTGAGCATCTGTAACCTTTAGATATTTTTATTTGTAAATCTGAAATGACTCCACTTGCTCACCTCTCAGGATCTTGGAAGTATGACCACCAATGAATAAATCTGTGTTGTAATTGATCTGCCCTTCTCAGTAGTCTATAAGCCTCACATGTGGACATAAATGTTCAATTATCTAATTTAATAAAACTTAAATCACAAGAGAGTGGCCCCAAATTTTTTGGATGAGGTTAAGTTATCCATTTAGTTTAGAACAGGACTACCCACCAAATGTCTGAATAAAATAGTAACATTTTCTTGGTAGGCAAATATGTGTACATATGTGTGCGTGAGAGAGAGAGAAAGAGAGCGAGAGAGAGACAGAGAGAGACAGAGAGAGGGAAAATTTGTTTATAAATTTTTGAAGCAATTGAATGATATGAGAGAAAGATTTGGCACACAAACTTAAGAATCATTAATGAGACAGATGAAGAGAATAATATACTAGGAAATGTTTAAAATATAAAATCAGAAGCAATAAATATGGAGTTTTACGTAAAAAGTACTGGTCTGCAGTGTTGAATTTTGCTGAAGAGTTATATCAGTTAGGAGAGTTCAGGTTTTGGATGCTATAATAGATAGCACCCAAGTATCAGTGACATAAACAACAAAGGTGCCATATCCTTCCCACAGTATCAGCACACTGGTTGGTTACCCAGGCCTGTGAAACACTCACTCCTTGAATGTAACTGTTGTCATACCAGAGAAATACAAATACTTACAGATTTGCCTTTGATCCATTTTGAATTAATTTTTGTACATGGGGATACACTGTAATTTAGTTTCATTCTTGTGCATGTAGCTTTCCAATTTTCCCAACACCACTTATAAAAGATGCTTTCTTTTCCATATTGTGTATTTTTGACTAGTTTATCAAAATTAGTTGCCCATATACATATAGTTTTCTTACTGGGCTTTCAATTCTGTTCCTTTGCCTGTGTGTCTGTTTTTCTGTCAATACCATGCTGTCTTGATTATATTAGTTCTGTGGTATAATTTGAAGGCAGGTAGTGTGATACCTCAGGCTTTTTCCTTTTTTTTCTTAGGATTGCTTTTGCTATTTGGAATCCAAAGCTATTTTGCTTTTGTGGTTCCATACAAATTTGATTATTTTTGTTCTATTTCTTAAAAAAAAGACATTGAAACCTTGATGGGGATTACACTAAATCTTTATACTGCTTTCAACAATATGGGAATTTTAACTATATTAATTTACAATATATGAACATGGAATGTCTTTCCATTTCATTGTGCCATTTGACTTTTTTAAAAATAATGCTTTGTAGTTTTCAGTATAGAGGTCCTTGACATACCTTGTTAAGTATATTCTTAGTTATTGTATTTTGCTGTGTATAATGCACAGCCATATTTTGTGCACATCATACATGGGATTATTATACCCATGTATAATATGCATCCTTATTTTTCCTTCAAAAGTTTGGGCCAAAAAGGGCACATTACACATTGCAAAATATGGTATTTTATGTTTTTGGTTGCAACTGCAAAAAAAAAGGTTTTTTTCTGATTCTAAAATTTTATTATTAGTATATAGGAAAGCAGTAGATTTTTGTAACATGATTCTGCATCCTGCAAATTTACTGTATTTGTTTATTATTTCTAATAGTTTTTGGTGGAGTCTTTAAGGTTTTCTATATACAAAATCATGCCATTTGCAAAAAGTGACACTTTAACTTCTTCCTTCACAGTTTGGATGATTTTATTTCATTCTCTTGCCTGATTTTTCTGGCTAGGCTTCCAGAACTATGTTGAATGTGAGTAGTGAGGGTGAATATCCTTGTCTTGTTCTTGATTTTAGAGGAAAAGCTTTCAGTTTTTCACCATTGAGTATGGTGAAAATTGGATGAGGGTTTGTCATATATGGCCTTTGTTGTGTTGAGGTACTTTCCTTCTATAACTATTTTAATGAGTGTTTTAATCATAAATTGATGTATCTTATCAAATTATTTTGCAATATTATCTATTGATAATATTACATGATTTTCATCCTTTGTTTTCTTAGTGTGGTGTATTACATTGATTGATTTACATATGTTGAATCATTCTCATGCCCCCTTCTAATGATGCATTTTTTTAAATTTATTGTTGTTTTTGATTTGCTAGAAATTTGTTTAGGATTTTTTCATATGTATTCATCAATGATACTGATCTGCAATTTGTGTGTGTTGTCTTTGCCAGGTTTTGCTATTAGTGTAATGATGGCCTCAAAAAAAGTTAGAAAATATTGCCTCTTTTTCAATTTTTTTTGTAAGAGTTTGGGAATGATAGGTATTAAATCTTTGGATGTTTGGTTGAATTCACTAGTGAAGTCATCTGCTCCTGGTGTTTTATTTTTTGGGAGGTGTTTGATGGTTGTTTCAATGTCCTCACTGCTGTTCAGCCCATTTAGATTTTCTGGTTCTTCATGATTCATTCTAAGAAGGTTATATATTTCTATGAACATATTCATTTCTTTTAGGTTATTGAATTTGGTGGCATATATTCTTCCATAATATTCTAGTATTATTCTTTGTATATCTATGATGTCTGTGGAAACTTCTCTTTTATTTCTGATTTTGTTTATATGAGTCTTTCTCTTTTTTTCCTTAGTGAGTCTAGCCAGGGGTTTGTTAATTCTATTAATCTAATCTTTTCAAAGAACCAGCTCTTGATGATAGTAATTATTTGCATAGTATTTTTGTTCTCTATTTTATTCAATTGTGCTCCAATTTTATTATTTCCTTTTTTTCTTTTGATTTTAGATCCCTTTTGTTCTTTTTTGTCTAGTTATTTGAGATGTAATGTTAGATTGTTTACTTGGAATTTTCTTTTTTCTTGGGATAGGCCTGTAATGAAACTTCCTTCTTATTACTGGCTGCTTCGCAGAAATTTTGATAAATTTTATTGTCATTCTCATTTGTCTCTATATAAGTTTTGAACTCATCTTTTATTTCTTCTTTTTTCCCAATCATTTTAGTAGTTTGTTGTTTAATCCCCACATATCTGTGTTTTTTTACTACTTTTATACAATAGATTGCTAATTCAAAATTATTGTCAGAGAATATGCTTGATATAATTTCAATCTTCTTAAATTTGTTGAGGTTAGTTTTGTGACCCAACATATGGTCTATCCTTGAGAATATTTTGTGTGCACTGAAGAAGAAGAAGAATCTGAAGTTCTGAGATCAAATGTTCTATAAATGCCAATTATGACCATTTGATCTCATGTGTCATTTAAGGCTGCTTTTTAATTGATTTTCAGTTTTGATGATCTATCTAGAGCTGTCAATGGAGTATTCTGGCCCCAAACTACAATTGTGTTTTTGTCTGTTTCTCTCTTTAGTTCTGTTAGTAGTTGCCTCAAATATTTCAGCGCTCCATGATTAGGAACATACATATTGAGAATTTTGTCATTATAAAATGTCCATCATTGTCTCTTGTTACCTTTGTTATCTTAAAATCTATTTCATTGTATATAAGTGTGTCTAAACCTGCTTTTCTGTGGATGTTATTTGCTTGGAGAATCATTTTCCACCCTTTCACTGTGAGTCTAACCTTGTCTTGGAAGTTTAGATGTGTCTCATGAAGGCAGCGTATGGTTGGGTTTTATTTTCTGATCCAATCTGCTACTCTGTGCTTCTTTATTGGTGAATTCAGTCCATTTGCATTTAGGGTACTTAGTGATATAATTTTTATAGTCATTTTCTCTTTTTCCTTCTGGTATATCTGCGCCTCCTAGAGTTCTTTACATTTGTATTTTTGTTGTTTTTGTTGTTGCTGCCTTAATGGTGGTATTCCCTATTTTTTTTCTTCTGTTTCCTCTTTTTTTAATCTATGTGTCTCAGCATGAGAGTTTGATTGTTTGTTTTGTGTGTGTGTGTGTGTGTGTGTGTGTGTGTGTGTGTGTGTGTGTTTACTATTAGGTTTATGAAAAGGAAAGTTTCTTGTATACAGTAGTCCATTTTCTTTTGAATGCCTCTGATCTCCATACTCCATTACAAATTCAGAGCTTTACGTTCTTTTTTTAATCTTTTTGTTGTTACAAATTATCCTTGTTTATGTTGTAAGTTTGTTGGTGATATTACTCATAGTTCTGTGACCTTTTGTTCCTTGTTTCAGGTAGAATAACCCCCTTTTATATTTCTGGCAATGGAGGTCTTCTGGTGATAAATACCCTCAGCTTCTTTATGTCTGGAAGTCTTTGTTTCTCTTTCATATTTAAAGGATAAAGTTACTGAATATATTATTCTTGTCTGGTAATTTCTCTGCTTTCCATTGTTTGAGTATTTGATTCCATTCTCTTCTGCCTTATAGAGTTTCTCCTGATAAGTCTGATGATAACCTAATGAACTTTTCTTCACAGGTTAGTTTCTTCTTTTCCCTAGCTGCCTTAAGAATTCTTTGTCATTAATATCTAACAGTCATAATACAATGTGTCTTGGAGAAGGCTTCTTTTGATTCAGGCAATTAGGTCTACTGTTTGCTTCTTAGATTAGAGGATCTAGTTCTTTCCCTATGTTTGGAAAGTTTTAATCAATTATTTGATTTTTTTCTAATATTTACTTTTGAATTTACTTTTGTAATCTGCATTTTATTGTTCTTAGTGAAGGCTCTCCAAATTGCAGAAGCCACTAAACTTAGATATTTCCCACTGCCTATTCAATACATTCAATATGCAATATTTTTGTTTCATTATGTTTTTAACCAAACCTTTACATTTAGAGAAGAAAAAGAGTTCTTGGTATTAAATACTAATCACAATTTGTTTCCATATTTTCCTCTCTATTAAAATTATCTCAATGACTAATAGAAAATAGTGACTCTGCCTTTATCCCTTGCTGCTTCTAGAATTCTCTCCTTCATTTTAATCTTGGCTAATGTAATGATGATGTGCCTTGGTGTGTTCCTCCTTGGGTCCACCTTCTTTGGGACTCTCTGAGCTTCCTGGACTTCTTGGAAGTCTATTTCCTTTGCCAGATTGGGGAAGTTCTCCTTTATTATTTGCTCAAATAAGTTTTCCACTTGTTGCTCTTCCTCTCCCCCTTCTGGTACCCCAATAATTCGGATGCTGGGATGTTTAAAGATGTCATGGAGGTTCCTAAGCCTCTCCTCAATTTTGTTGAATTCTTGTTTCTACATTCTTTTCTGTTTGGTTGTTTCTTTCTTCCTTCTGGTCCACTCCATTGATTTGAGTCCCAGTTTTCCTCCCATCACTATTGGTTCCCTGTGCATTTTGTACCTCTAATTTGTGACCAAAATCAACCAATTCTGTGAGCTTCCTGATCATCAGAGCTTTGAACTGTGCTTCTGATAGTTTGGCTACCAGTCCTATGAGCTCTGCATCTGACAGGTTGACCACCTCTTGGTCACTCAGATGAATTAGCTCCAGGGATCCAGTCTGTTCTCCCTTTTGAGCCATCCTTGGTTTTGTTTTTTGTTTTTGTTTTTTGTTTTTGTCTGGTCATGGCTGTCATGTAGTAAGGGGCTGAGCCTTAGGTGTTCACCAGGGCGGGGCAGCCCAGTAGCTGGGTCATGATGCTGGATATGGGGGCAAGGTCCTAGAGGGAACAATGGTGCTTGCTCCACTCTCTGCAAGATTTCAGTCACTTCCGCCACTTCCCCCAAGCAAACTGGACCCCTCTGGTGCTGATTTCAGGGTGAGTGGGCCTGCACATGCTCCAGGACCCCATTCAGCTTGGACTCCCTCCTGGCACCTCAGCCCCTACACATATTTTCAATGGGTGCTTTTAAGCTTCACTTCCCAGTGCTGAGGCCCTGCATTGTGCAGTCTGTCTTGCTGCCTGTTTTCGCCTTGTTTATCTGTGAGCGAATGTGTGTCCATGGTCTGCCACCTTGTGCGCCCCACTTGGCCTCCTGGCATTTGGTAATGCCCCCACCTGTGCTCCTGGAGTGACTGCACACCCAGGACCACTACTGGCTTATCCTGCTGTGATCCAACTCCAACAGCCACAGACTCCACCCCTCTTACCGATCTGGGTGAATCTTTGCTGTCAGACTCCCACACAATTCAATTTTCTCTCTGTCCTGGTTGGGTTTTCTTTCTTTTTTGGTTTTATATTTCTGTTGTCCTTAATCTTGGTTGTGAGAGGAGGCGCAGCATGTCCAGCTATGCCTCCATCTTGGCTGGAAGTCAGATGTGCTTCCTAATTCTTTATATTAAAGTCTAGAAGCAATTTTTAATGTTTAATAAAGTGGATATTTGAATACCTCCACACTAAACAGTATTAAAGAATATGTAATATCTAGTCATATTTTTCCATCATTCAGGGACACTGCTTAATAAATATTTGCTAAATGAGTGAATGAATGTTGAATATACCAGGCTGTTGACATGACATATAAATTTCTCTCTAAAGCAGTATGTAAAAATGACATCTAGCAATGAACCCAAGGCCAAAAAATGGTGATTTACTGTTAGGATGTGTTATTTGTATCTTCTATGGCTGATATCTTTGCTTCTTTTCATCTATATTACAATTCATTTATATGCAATTGTATGCTCTATAAATCCTAATAGTTCTCTGAAATTCATGTAATGTATCACATCATAGTCTTAAACTTTAAATATTTTTTGCACTTATCCTTTTGGAACTACAATTAAAATTGTTTCTCAAAAAAACTTAACAACCCTGAGAGCAATATACCTTGTGTTATTAGAAGATTATTATTAGAAATATACTAAAGGTTGGGAATGTGGGTGGGAGGAGGGAGCAGGGTGGAGGGTAATGAAGGGGGAATGGGACAACTGTAATAGCATAATCAATAAAATATATTTAAAAAAGTAATATAGTTGCTATATAATCAGTCTCAGATATTTATGAATGAACAACTATCCTTATTCATCAATTTTTATAATCTAATTACTTAACTTTCAAAATTTAAACTTGATTATTGATCCACAAACATATATTTTTGGACATTACTTAATGTGTCTTTCTAAACTAATTTAAATTACATTAAATTATTTCAGAACAAATATTCTTTTATTTTTTCCATTATTTTAAGAGCATGAATATGTTTTTGGGTAGATAGTTAGGACTGATATCTAACTATCAGGGAAGGAGAGATGAGTGATGGGTCAGAGTGAAGAAGAGTGAATCCATTGTCCTCTGGTGATCACAGAAATAAATACAGAAATCTAAAATTACAAGGTAGCAGAAAGTTGGCATGCAAGAATGGACTGCACTAGGTTAAAGATTCAAAACCCACAAAGTAATTAAAAATAATAAAAGAAATATCAATATGAAAATATATGTTTGTTCAATCAATTGATATTTTTCCCAAATTACTTTCAATAACATGGCATATACTTTATAGTTAAATAAAATACATTAATGACCTCTGACAAATATTTTAGATGCATTCTCAGTTTCAAATACATTTAAAATAATCACAAAATTATATCTTTTTCCCCTTTCTGGAATGACTTTTCATCCCTTCCTCAATCTAGTATCATACTGTTTTCTCTGTATCTGGTTCTCTGAATTTTTTCATTTTTTTCACTTCAATAGTGAAATGATATGAATAGATTTTATTCATATCTCTATGGCACTTCACTGCAATTTATCTGTTTATATTTCTATTTTCACCCTTAGAATATAATTTCTTTAAATTTATGGACTGGATTTCAATTTAAAAAAACATAAAATTATCCTAGTACTTTGTTGTTATATTGCTGGCACTTTGTTCTCAATAATTATGTTATGAAAGAACTCTTCAAGAGCCATCTTTTATTGTTGTTCAAATACAGTTTTCTGCTATCTCAGCTGGAAGTAAAGACCACTGTAGTACTGCAAAGCCCACAGATGTAGTTAACTCTCAGCTTCTATTGGAAGTGAAAGTGATATGAGTTAGATGTAAGAGAATTTTCCGAATAGAAAATTATAGTAACAAGGTGAATACTAGATCCACATTTTCACCTCAGTGTCCTCACTTCTAGTTTCTGTTATGCTGTATAAAGTATCAGCAGAAGTGAAAGTAAGGTGAGAGCCAAGCAAGCCCCATTGTAACCTCTGTGACCCCTCCCCTACATACAGAACCATAAAGTGGTAAAGCAGATTACCCTGCCCTGGGAAAAACCTGAGGCTCTAGCCCTCACATTTTAAAATATGCCAAGAAAAGAAATACAGCCCAAATGAAAGAACATATTAAAACACCAGAAAAAGAACAAAATGACGAGGAGATAGCCAACCTATCAGATACAGAGTTCAAAACACTGGTAATCAGGATGCTCACAAAAATGACTGAGTACAGCTGCAAAATAAAAGACTAAGTGAAGGCTATAAAAGTGAAATAAAGAAAAATATACAAGGAAATAACAGTGAAGGGAAGGAAACCAGGACTTAAATCAATGATTTGGAACAAAAGGAAGAAATAAACATTCAGCCAGAACAGAATGAAGAAACAATAATTTTAAAAACTTAGGAGACGCTTAGGGACCTCTGGGACAACTTTAAACATTTGAACATCTGGATCACGGAGATGCCAAAAGAAGAGGAAGAGTAAATAATTGAAAACTTATTTTAAAAAATAATGAAAGAAAACTTCCCCATTCTGGCAAAGGAAATAAACACACAAGTCCAAGAAGCTCAGAGTTCCAAACAAGTTGGACCCAAGGAGGGCCACAGCAAGACACATCATAATTAAAATGCCAAATATTAAAGATAAAGAGAGAATCTTAAAAGCTGTAAGATAAAAGGAGACAGTTACCTACCTAGGAGTTCCCATAAGACTATCAGCTGATTTCTCAAAAGAAACCTTGCAGGCAAGAAGGGACTGGAAGGACGTATTTGAAGTCATGAAAGGCAGGGACCTACATCTAAGATTATTCTACCCAGCAAAGATATCATTTAGAATAGGAAGGACAGATAAAGTGCTTCCCAGATAAAGTAAAGTTAAAGGAGTTCATCATCACCAAGCCCTTGTTATATGAAAATGTTAAATACTATATGAAAATGTTATATTAATGTTAAAGGGACTCACCTAAGAAAAACAAGATCAAAACTATGAACAGTAAATAGATAACCATCTCACAATTATCAACAACTGAACCTAAAAAAAAAAACCAACTAGAATAGGAACAGAATCATAGAAATGGAGATCACATGGAGGGTTATAAGTGAGAAGGGGGAAGGTGGAGAATGGGGGAAACATACAGGAACAGAAGCATAATTGGTAGGTACAAAATAGACAGGGGAAGGTTAAGAATAGTATAGGAAATGCAAAAGCCAAAGAACTTATATGTACAACCTATGGACATGAACTAAGTGGGGGATAGTCCTGGAGGGAATGGAGGTACCAGGCAGAGGGGACAAAGGTGACACAATAATGGAACAACAGTAATAGCATAATCAATACAGTATCCTAAAATAACAGAGTGGGAAATGGTTTGAATATGGAAAAATCTGCTAGAAAGTTTGCACAGGGGATATTTTTAGATTGATGGGGCTCCAATTGAGGGAAATGTGCCACAGAAAAATAGAATTTATGCGATGGGAGGGTAGGAGGAGGGATCCAGCAAGAGACTTCAGGAAAAAAAGACAAAGTGACATTTTGATACCTATAAGAAAAAGAATAGATTTAATCATCTAAAGTCTGAGAATTTAGGGAGCATCTTATAACAAGATGATTCAGGAAAGAATATGCTGACCCTTTATCCAAATTCAATCATTCATTTGGGATTGAAGTGCATAAGAAAAAGAAAACTAAGTGATAAATGCTTGCTTCTGGAATCATGCATTCACAGCCATGGAGAAAAGCGAGTCCATGGAGAGAGTGTCTACACTGAAAAGTTACAATAAGAAGTTTATTAGTTAAAAGGAAGCAGAAAATTTATGTTACTGCCTAAAGTAGGTTAACATAAAATTAATTTATAATTATATTTCTGAAGTTGTGATTATTAGAATATCAGGTACAGTATACTTTAATAATTAGCTAATGGAATGATTGTTATAACAGTATTCAATAATTTATCCTTTTTATTGAATCTATTAGGTGACATTCCATTAACAAGGGTGACATTTTTTAACAAGTTATACAGGTTTCAGGTACACAATCCTACAACACATCATCTGTACACTGTAGTGTGTGTTCAGGACTCCAAGTTGAGTCTCCTTTTATCACCATTTATCCCATATATACCCTCCTCACCTCATCCTACCTCCAGAAATCACTACAATGTTGTCCATGTAAACTATGGTGCATTTACACAATGGAATACTAGGCAGCAGAAAGAAAGGAGAGCCCCTATGCTTTGTGAGAGCATGGATGGGTCTGGAGGGCATTATGCTAAGTGAACTAAGCCAGGCAGTAAAAGACAAATACCATATGATCTCATGTATATGTGGAATCTAATCAACAAAACAAACAAGCAAGCAAAATATAACCAGAGATATCAAAATTGAGAATAGATTGATAGTAACTAGAGAGGGGGATGGGATAATGGGGGGGGAGAGGGAAGGGTTTTCAGGAACATGTATAAAGGACACATGGACAAAGCCAAAGTGGGGTAGGATCAACGGTGGGGGGGAAATGAAGAAAACTGTATTTGAACAAAAATATAAAAAATGTGAAAAAAACATGAGATAGGGAGAAAAAATTTAGAAATCATAATCTGATAAGGAGTTACTATTTAGAGTATATAAAGAACCCCTACAACTCAACAACAACAACAACAACAACAACAACAAATAACCTGATTAAAAAGGGGTCAAAGAATTTGAATAGGCATCTCTCCAAAAAAGATATAAAACTAGTCAACAAGCATATGAAAAGGTGCTCATTATCACTAGGCATTCAGGAAATGCAAATATAAGCCAAATGAGATGTAACTTCTCATCTAGTAGAATGGCTGCTATCAAAAAAGAGAAAGAAAAAGAAGGAAGGAAGGAAGGAAGGAAGGCAGGAAGGAAGGAAGGAAGGAAGGAAGGAAGGAAGGGAGGGAGGGAGGGAGGGAGGGAGGGAGGGAGGAAGGAAGGAAGGAAGGAAGGAAGGAAGGAAGGAAGGAAGGAAGGAAAATAAATGGTGCTGACAGAGAGGTGGAGAAACTGTAACACTTGCATATTATTAGCAGGAATATAACAGAAATGGTTCATCCACTATGAAAAACAGTATGGAGCTTCCTCAAAAAATTAAAAATAGAGTTGTCATAACATCCAGCAATCTTACTTTTGGATATACATATTTAATGTATATATATACATACACACACATATATATAAATATATAATTGGTTATGCTAAAAACAAATAAAATATGGTTGGTCATAAGTATTGCTACCCTAGCTTTTTTTTTCCATTTGGACTAAATATATTTTTCATCCCCTTATTTTAGTCTATGTGTATCTTTTGTTCTGAGGTGGCTCTCTTGCAGACAGTATATGTATGTGTCTTGATTCCTTATCCATTCTTCTATGTTGTGTTTTGATTAGAGCATGTAAACCATTTACATTTAGTATTATTGATAGGTACATATTTATTGCATTTTATTTTTTCTTTTTTAACTGAAAAATGTTTTTTTTTCCTTTTTTCTTTCTTTTTTTTATTGCTGTTCAAGTACAGTTGTATCCACTTTCCCACCATCACTCCCCCCCACCCCAACCATCCCTACTTCCCACCCTTGATCCTCCTCCCCTTTGGTTCTTTCCGTGTGTCCTTCATACATGTTCCTGAAAACCCTTTCCCTTCTACCCCCCATTATCTCCTCCCACCTCCCCTCTGGTTACTGTCAGTGTGTTCTTAATTTGACTGTTTCTGGTAATATTTTGCTTGCTTGTTTGTTTTGTTGAGTAGGTTAATCCTAAGATCCCTGAAACACCAATTCAAAAGAACCTATGCACCCTACTGTTCATAGCAGCACAATTTACAATAGCCAAGTGCTGGAAGCAACCTAAGTGCCCATTAGTAAATAAATGGATGAAAAAAACTATAGTACATTTACATGATGGAATTCTATGCAGCAGAAATAAAGAAGGAGCTCCTATTCTTTGCAACATCATGGATAGATCTGAAGAGCATTATGCTAAGTGAAATAAGGCAGGTGGTGAAAGATGTTTTACTCTTTTTATTATGTTCCTTTTATTCTTCTTCTTCCTCCTTCTCTCCCCCCTCCTTCTTCTTCTTGTTCTTCTTGTTCTTGTTCTTCTTCTATTTTTTTCTTGTTCTTGTTCTTCTGAATGTTCTTGTTCTTGTTCTTTTCTCCTTGTTCCCTCCCCCTCCTCCTCCTCCTCATTCTTATTCTTTTATTCTTATTCTTATTCTTTCTTATTCTTCTTCAGGAGACCCTTTAACATTTATTGTAATACTGGTTTGGTAGTAAAAACTCCTATACCTTTTTTTTTGGGGGGGGGGGAGGCTGTGAAACTTTGTTTCTCCTTAAATTTTGAATGATATCTTTGCTGAGTAAAGTAGTCTTTGTTGTAGGTCCTTGTTTTTCATCACTTTGAATATTTTATTCCAATTTTTTCTGGCATGAAATGTTTCTGTTGATAAATCAGCTGACAGTCTTTGAGAGCTCCCATGTAGGTAACTGTCTTTCTCTTGTGTTTCTTAAGAGCCTCTGTTTGTCTTTAAACTGCTATTTTAATTATGATGCGTCTTGGTGTAGGCCTCTTTGAATTTGTCTTGTTTAGGACTCTCTTCACTTCTTGGACTTCTGTGTCTTTTTCCTTCACCAGATTATGGTAGTTTTTAGTCACTAATACATTAAACAGGTTCTCAACCCCTTGCTCTCTCCTTTCTCATTCTGGTGCACATATTATGAGGATTTTGTTACATTTTATGTTGTCCCCAAAGCAAGTAGAACTTAGTATACATAACTATAAGTATGTTATTGTACAATAAATATTTTTAAAAGGATAGAAAAATAATAAATGCTGTATCATCCACATAAAAAAGGTAAATGTGTAATCTCACATTTTATACCAAATCAAAGACCTGAAAATAAAAGTCAAATCTTTAAACATTTAAATAAATACATATAAAAATCTCTCCATAATGTCAGGGAAATGAAGCTGCATTATACTTCAAAGAATCACAAGAGTGATCTGAAATACATATTATTAACAATTAATATTCAGAATATTTTAAAAGCACTGTAAAATTAGTAAAATAGGTGACCTGACAATTTTTTACCAAAATAAATTGTAACATCACATAAATATATAAAGGTAAGCATCAAACTTAACTCTATTCAAGGAAAGGAAATTATGAACAAAGTTAGATATTTTATGACCACTATGTTGGCAAAAATTAGAAAGTATGGTAGGAATGTAAGTATAAAAAATCAGTCTAGAAAGTAAATAGGTCCACTTTGTAGAGCATGTACAAAAAGATTCTTAACAGTACTATTCATAAACACCAAGAATATAGAACAGCTCAAATATCAACTGATAGTCCAATGTACATATAATTTATGATGTTGCTACAAAATATAATGGTATAGAGAAGTAAACATTACAGAGAAGAAATGTAAAGTAAAAGTATAAAATAAGCATATAGATAATTCTTAAACATCATATATAAACAAAAATGAAAGGTACTAAAAGCTATAGAATATGATGCTATTTTATAATGCTCAAAAACAAGTTAACTGAACAATAAAAGCTTTAGAATACATACATATGCGATTGAAATACTTTTTAACAAGACAACAGTGACAAACACCATCAAGACAAGGTACTTCTTAGGAAAAGATTTAGACATGAAATAAGAAAAAAGAGGTAGATGGAAAAAATTATTTCTTTAATTGGTAATATGTAAACACAGTCTCCTTTCCTTAGATGATGATGATAGATAGTTGATAGTTGATAGAAAAGTGATAGATGTTACATATTGTGTGTACATGTAATGAAGGAAAAGATCATGTATAAAATTTGTTTCTGTGTATCAGCTAAATAAAATGACTTTTTTAAAATGATTTTTTTCAAAGCAGGCTGCCTTTTTGCAAAGAGTAGGAAAAGGAGAAGAGATGTCTAGAAACACTGTAACAACAGCAGGTGACTAGGGCTTTAAACAATCATTCTAATGGGAAGGGAGAGACCTATCATTAGGATGAACCAGGATTAGCTTTCATACATGGTCTTCAACTTATTTTCCTTTCCTGGTCTGAGAAAAGAAAAACCTGAGAAATAGATCTTAGCAGGAATGTCTCTTCAAATCTGTTAGTTTTCCCTGCAGCTTGTGGGGCTTTATTGGGGTGTCCTAGTTGAGGTCATTAGCTAAAATGATGAAGATATGAGACCCAGTGTGGAAAACTGAACATTTTTGAAGTTTGTAGCAGAGGTGAAGTGCCCAGAGACAGCAATGGTTTCAAAAGTACGAAATAATTCAGCTTGAGGGTAAGCATTGTCAAAGCCAGTCCTAGTGTAGTGGTTTTTGAATGCCAGAATCACAGGCCGATTCACAATTCTGGAGAAAGGGACATGTAAAAATGATAACCAGGATGTAGGTATACTGCAGATTTAATTTAAAAACAGAATTGAAATAAAGGTGCACCAATTCTTGTCTGTTTTAAACTTTGCCATTTTTAATCAAATAGGAAATTTCCTCTGAAATTTTAAAGAAATTTTAGCTATATAATTGTATTATGAAGAATTAGACCATAAAACTCATATAAGACTGATTATATATTCCATGAATGGTTGTAGAATACTAAAACGGTTCAACATACAAACAGATGCCTTTTTGTGGAGGAAATAAAAAACTACTTCATTAGGAATCCTTAGATTATTAGAGGTTATACCAGAAAATTAACCCACTCAAAGTGCGTATGGTCATTTTGCTTTTACCATTTACTACCCACTTAGATCAACATTTTTTCACTCTTAACCTAATGCACTGAGGAGCCAGGCAGCACAGTTGCAAGGAAAGTGACAAACCCAGACTCATCAGAGAATACATCAATAACACAGCATTCATTCATTCATTCAATGTGATCTTTAATTTTTAAATAGCATATATTAGGCAAACAACTGGGGACCAGTGATAAATAGGTAAGATACACTGCATCTTTATATGTCATATCTTCACTTTACACAGATTCATGTGATGACTGTGCCTCTGGAAAGCACATGTACTACACCGAGTTTATTTTTCCTTCTGTGTTTATTTCATTATGGTTTTTAAAGATGGCTATAATTAAGTGACATGGTCCACTATATGGATATATGATAAATATAAACATGTTATGCTTAAAAATTGCAATAGTTTTAGAAAATATCACAATAATGAATTAATTTCTAAGGTGTGAAATAATTGGGGAAGATATGTAGGAGGATATAGGTCTAATGGAAACTTTCAGAAAAAGGTGTCATTTTTCAATCATTTAAAGCAAATATGTGTAGATAATTCAACACTTTAAATAAAATCTGAATGTTCAGGAACAAGTTAGAGACTATGGTGGAAATGCAATCCTTGTGTAGATGTCATGCATTAATTGCCATGAATTTTCAATACTGTTTATCTAGCTAAAAAAAAAACTGCTATAGACTGATTGTTATTGCTTTATGACTCTATGCCACAAAACTGTTGGTAACCAGGAAGTTTGACTGCTTATTCAAGGCAAGCAGAATAGAATATACAAATGCAGACTTGAAAATGATAAAGACTGTGTTATGGAAAAAATATTAGTTCTTTCACCTTCCACATGGTGTGAGCTATGTATAGTTTGAAGTTTCACATAAATCTGATTGGATGGATTTTTTTGTCATCTGTCTGCTCTTGTCTGTTCTTGATGATTTATTCAAATACAAATACTTATTCCAATATTTCAGAAAAATACAAATAATAAGCAATCAGTTATACTTAAATAGAACTCCATTATAATACTTTCAATGATCCTGTACTGTGGGAACATCTGTAATAGTGCTAACAATAAAAGTACAGAAAAAAATGTCACTGAGAATAAGTGAATAATGTGAATGGATACAGAGAATCTTTATTTATACCATTTGACACAGGTGCAATGAAATTATATACAAAAGGCCCACCTAAGCTTCTAAAGCTTATATGCAGTCCTCACTATCTTAACATTAGTACTTATAACATTCTAGGGATCTAAAAGACAAATGATAGGTGATATATAATTAGAAATTCCTTGGAATTAGAAGATTTAACAAACTCATGAGAGGAAAGAATATCTATTTCTAATAATGTCAGACAAGTGCTGGAAAAATATGTGAAGTATTAGAACACAAAGGAACCCATAAAAAAGCTTTCAGAGCAATGTGCTAATTTCTGTGAATATTAGAGCCAGGGCTTTGGACATCTTAATTATGCAGATGCTGTTAGATTGTTATCAAACAAATATCATGAGGTCATTTTAAATGATCTGATCTTCCCTGTCATCATTGGAATTCCCAAGTAAGTGATATAGTTTATTACTGTTTTTAATTTTATTTTTTGGTTACAGTTTGCATTCAACTCCTTTTTTATATTAGTTTCAGATGTACAGAACAGCAGGTAAACATTCATTTAGGTTACGAAGTTTTCTTTATGATAGTCAAGTGCCTACTTGGCACCGTAGATAGTTATTACAAGATTGTTAGTTATATTCCCTGTGCTTTACCTAATGTATGATTATTTTGTAACTACCAATTAGTGTTTCCTTTTAAAAGATTTTTTATTTATTTATGTTTAGACAGAGGATAAGGGAAGGAGGAACAGAGGGAGAGAAACATCAATGGTGGTTGCTTCCTGTGTGCCCCACACTGGGGACCTGGCCCATCAGCCAGGCAGATGCCCTGACTGGGAACTGAGCCAGAGACCATTTGGCTTGCAGGCTGATGCTCAGTCCACTGAGTCACACCATCCAGGGCCCAATTAGTATTTCTTAATGCCATAAACTGTTTCACCCTGTCTCTCAACACTCCTCCCATCTAGCCATTATCAGTTTGTTCTCTTTTCTATGTCTGTTTCTAGTTTGTTTATGTTGTTGTTTAGATTCCACCCATAAGTGATATTATATGCCAATTGTCTTTTCCTGACTGGCTTATTTCATTTAACATAGGTATCACAAATGGTAAGATTTTTTTTCTTTTTTATAGCTAAGTAATATTTCATTGTATATATTTTCAATTAAGGGTTTCCATGTGTTTATCAGGTCTTCTGAAAATTAGGGACTGAGAAGATATCACATCACAAGGGATTTATTGGAGAATGCCTAACAGATAAAGTGAGTGGGAAGAACTAGACAAGGGACTTTGGAGACTCCAGTGCACGTATAACACTTGAGAAACACAGGGGCAAGAAAGAAAGTTTAGAGAGCGAGAGATTTTCTGACTGCATTGTCATTGTGAGACAGTTCTCAGGCCGGTATGCAGTTGCCCTCAGAAGATGCTCTTCAATCCCCATTCTGGGCAGAATGGCCTGGCTTTACCCTCATACCTTCTCTGTCACAGCCCAGGAGCAGCCAGAGCTGCGGCCTCAGTCTAAGTAGCAAAGCAAACTGAGGGTGCAGTGCAGAAGGTGCTTGTGGAGGGTGTTCCCTCCCACAACAGGTTCTCCTGAGTGGTACAAGTGCCCAGCACACCCCCAGTGGTACATTTGCAGATGTGCTTATGGTCTTACAGATAGCCTAGGGCACTCCAGTGTGTATCCACAGAAAACAAAGACCTTAGCACAAGTATAAATGGAATGGACAAGCCTCATAAGAAATTATATGAAAGGTGAACTATTGAGTAAGGGATAAGGCATAGAATGCAGTCTATGGGTTATGGTCAGGTTATAGGCAACAAAAGCATAATGGTTATTAGCTTAAGAACAAGGAAGACCAGTTGGATCATGTGTAGCAAGGGTCAAATAGATGGAGACACAAGAAGGTGTAGGTGCTATTCTCCATGTTGGCTCCACTTTCAGGTGGTATCTCTCCAACTGGCCCATATCCTTCAGATCTCAAAGCACAGGCAAAGGCCTTATATACCAAATTGAATCCCAGGCTCATTACTTTGAGAATTAGATTACTCTGATTACTTCATTTTAAATCATGGGGAAATATGCATTTTGGGAAATTAGAGCCATGAAATGGTGACTATAGGGTGAGGGAAAGGTAGTATCCCTACAGAAGTTTCATGGCAGGAAAAAAAATGTATTAGATATTGAGGGCAGAATGAAGGAAGAACAAGAGTGGAAGTCTTTGAGTACATTCAGGGTGTGTGTGTGTGTTTTGGTGTGCATATGTAGAAATCACTACATATCTGCTGATGCCACAATAGGAGATGTCTCACAAATGACATATAGGCATCAAGGTACTCTGTATTCTTTTCTAAAGGTAGCTCTAGACAAAGATAAATCATGGACATTGGCTGATTCTGAAGAACCAGTGCTGAGAACAATGTTAGGTACACAAGATGGACTTAACTATTCCATAGGTAATCTCAATGAGTTCATATATTCAGTTAACAAACTCTGCAAACAATGCCAAAAGGCAAATTAGTAAATCAAGTCAATAATCCACATGTATATGATGGTATCACCAGGATGATACTCAGAAGAAAAAAAAATACATCTCCCTGCTTCAACAAAAAATTTTTAACCATTCAAAACCAAATTCAAATAAATGATATTGTCAAAGAAAAACAGCAAATCAAAATCTAAACAGGAGACAGCAATAATGTATATGGTTAAAGTCTTTGATAATGTTTTACACACATACACAGAAAAAAAACTAAAAATTTCTTTTTCTGTTTGTTTTACCATTTTAATGGACTTTGCATTATGTAGGATTGTTACCCCATATTTAGTTATTATGAAGAAGGTGGTGTGTCTTAATGGAATGACAGCAAAATAAATTCTCATATGGAGACCAGATAAATAAGAATTGTTTAATTTAATTTAAGTAGGGAAATCTTGTTCTTGATTTGGTAGCAATATAATTTGAAAATAATCAATTATTAGTAAATATTTTCTCCAGCTTTCAAAAGAGCAAACATATCACTATCAAACAAAAAGGATAGTAATCTTAGCTTTATCACTGTTGGTAGCTTCTTTAGATTAGGCCAGGCTATGTTGTGGTGACAATAAAACTCAGAATCACAATGGTTTAACATAGCAAAGGCTTATTTCTGATTAAAATCACTGCTTAACGTGGGTCAGAGACAGTTATCCTCTACCTGTGACTACTGTTTTCTACAAACCCTTCATCTCAAAGTGTATTGGCTCTAGCTGTGCAGACCTAAAACCTAATGCATGTGAATTTACATCCACTTCTCAGGGTCTTATTCTGAAAGCAGCACATGACCCTTCTGCTCATATCTTATTGGCCCAAGGCCTGAACCTAATGTAAAGCAATCTAGGAAATGTAAAAAAACACAGGAAATACTGACGTATTTTCCTTGCTGAAGTACCCAACCCAGAAAACCTTAAACATAATTTTTCTATTTGGCTGGATATACAACTAGCAACAAAATATTTTCATGGCATAATTATATTTTCTGGTGATATTTTTAAAGAATTTTTTCTGTCACTTTTTTTACAGTGTAATATTATAAAGAGTAATTTATTATTAGTCATATGAGTATATGCATATTATATATCATGTGTATTATATACACAGCACATATTCCATATATATATGTATGGAATGTATACAAAGGTAAATATAAGATGAAAAGTTTCTAAAAAGCTGTAATTTTACTTTGAGTTTATTTGATTCCAAAACTGGAAGTGTTTTGTAGAAATGAAATTATAGCTATAAAATCACAACTCTACAATTTATTAAGGAATTGGTCCTAGGGCAAATACTATGAATAAGGTCAAGTTATGGGGTTTGTTTTATTTTTATTTTTATTTTAATGTTATATACATAACTGAACCAAATCACCATATTTTCCAAAAGTAATTATAATTTGATATTTTACATTTAGGTGTCTCAATAAAATATACTGCCCAGAATTAAATGATAATTTTATTCTTGATGAAATATTTGTTTAAATGAGTATTTACAAATTTTTAATTCTTAAACCCATCCAAATTTAGTCAGAGTCATTAATGCAATTGAAATTGGGTTTCTTAAATATATTTTCCAAAAATAAACATTTTTATCCACCCATTATTTACAACTTATGACTCTTTGTCTTATGACTCACGTTACAGTGGGGTGGGGGGAGGGATGGGGGGTAAGGCAAAAAACTGTACTTGAACAACAATAAAAAAATAAAATAAAATAAAAATATACAGTGACAAATTAAATTTCTTAACAGCCAGAATAGTTCACATATTAAAATATATTTAAAATGTCTGGATATTTCAGTGTTTGAGGTATGCATATTAGTCATGCGTTCAGCATTTTAAGAAGGTATAGTTTCTACTTTCATACTTTGCCCCTATTAAATGTAAAATTATTTTTGTATGACATTCTTCTTTATATCTCTCATAAGTCAAAATATTTTAGTTCCATGAATGTAAAAATTCATATTTTTAATTTATAAATCTCTATCGAATCTTCCATATGAGATTTTTGTTGTAAAGCATATGTTCATTACCTCTCTTGATTATCAGTTTCTTCCAGTGGATGGACTTCAGGAAGAACGAAGACAATTATTTCATACCTCCAGGTGTTCCTTTTCTTCCTCTGTGATTACTAATTGCCAGAAGGAGCACGCTGAGTATTTGGAAATATCAGACCCTACTTCAATGTTCTGGATTTGTTAAGATAATTACGTAGTAGCAAGAGACCACATACTACATTTAATTACTATTGGATATGTCTTTTCATGTTATTAATATGAGCACTTTCTGCTATTAAAAAAACAAAAATAAAAAAAAAAAACAGAACAATCCTGTAACTTCCAGCAGAGCAAAAATATCCTGTTTATCTATTCAAATTTGTCTCTTTATCCACGAGGGAATCTTTCAAGCTAAACCTCTGCAAACAATTACCACTCTAAGGAGGACTGCTGAGACTTTAAAATTGCAAAAGGGGAGTAGGTAGACTGTGTATGCCCTGGCAGGGTTTGTCTGTGAACTGCCTGATTTCTGTCAAGCATAAGTATATATAAGCTGAACACCTGGACATATAAAAACATCAGCAAATGTAAATCTTTTATTTTTTAATTTTTAAAATATGTTTTATTGATTATGTTATTACAGTTGTCACATTTCCCCCGTTCACTCCCCTCCATCCTGTACACCGTCTCCCACCCACATTACCCCTCTTTAGTTCATGACCATGTGCCATACTTACAAGTTCTTTAGCTTCTACATTTCCCATACTATTCTTGCCCTCCCCCGTCTATTTTCTACCTACCATCTATGCTACTTGTTCTGTGTACCTTCCCCCCTCTCTCCTCCTTCTACTCATCTGTTGCTAACCTTCCATGCTATCTTTCTGTGGTTCTGTTCCTATCCTAGTTGTTTGCTTAGATTGCTTTTTTTTAGGTGTGGTTGTTAATAATTGTGAGTTTGCTGTCATTTTGCTATACATGTTTTCTATTTTCTTTTTCTTAGATAAGTCCCTTTAACATTTTATGTAATAAGGGCTCCGTAATGATGAACTCCTTTAACTTGATCTTCTCTGAGAAGCACTTTACCTGCCCTTTCATTCTAAATGAAAGCTTTGGTGGAGAAAACAATCTTGGATATAGGTCCTTGACTTTCATGACTTGGAATAATTCTTTCCAGTCCCTTCTTGCCTGTAAGGTCTCTTTTGAGAAATCCACTGACAGTCTGATGGAAACTCCTTCGTAGGTAACTGCCTCCTTATCTCTTGCTGCTTCTAGGATTCTCTCCTTCATTTTAATCTTGGCTAATGTAATTATGATGTGCCTTGGTGTATTCCTCCTTGGGTCCAACTTCTTAGGGACTCTCTGAGCTTCCTGGAATTCCTGGAAGTCTATTTCCTTTGCCAGATTGGGGAAGTTCTCTTTTATTATTTGTTCAAATTTCTTTTCCACCTGTTGCTCTTCCACTTCCCCTTCTGGTACTCCTGTAATTTGGATGTTGGAACCTTTAAAGATATCCTGGAAGTTCCTAAGCCTCTCCTATTCTTTTGAATTCTTGCTTCTTCATTCTTTGCTGTTTGGTTGTTTCTTTCTTCTTTCTGGTCCACTCCATTGATTTGAGCCCCAGATTCCTTCCCATCATTATTAGTTCCCTGTGCATTTTCCTGTATTTCACTTAGCATAGCATTCATTTTTTTCATCTAATTAGTGAACAAATTCAACCAATTCTGTGAACATCCTGCTCACCAGTGCTTTGAACTGTGCATCTAATAGGTTGGCTATCTCTTCATTGCTTAGTTTTATTTGTTCTGGAGCTTTGATCTGTTCTTCCATTTGGGCCACTTTTTTTTTTTTTTGTCTTGATGTGCCTGTTAGGTAGTGAGGGGCAGAGCCTTAGGTGTTCACTAGGGTGGGGCAGCCCAGTGGCTGAGTTGTGAAGCTGTTTGTGGGGGAGGGGTCCAAGAGGGAACTATGGTGCTTGCTCCACTCTCTGCTGGATTTCAGTCCCTTCTGCAGCTTCCCCCATGCAAACTGGGCCCTTCTGGTGCTGATTTCCATGTAGGTGGGCTTGTGTCCATTCTAGGACCCTGTGGGTCTCTTTAATGAACTCTTCTGTGAGGCTGGGAGTCTCTCCCAGCACCTCAACCACCACAGGTGTTTTTAATGGGTGTTTTGAGGTTTTATTTCCCAATGCTGGCACCCTGGGTTGTGTGGTCTGTCTCGCTCTCCAGTTTTGCTTGGTTTATCTGCCCGCAAACATGGGACCACCAGCCACCTTGCACTCTGTGCCAGTCCACAATCTGCCACCTAACTGGGTTCACCCGCTTCCACCCCTGCACCCAGGGTCCACCAGCCACTGCCTGTGCACGCCCAGGTTCCACCAGCCACCACTTTCTTTTTGCTGGGACCCCTCTCTGCCCAGCTGCCAGACTCTGCTCCTCCTACTGGTCTGGATGAGTGTGTCTATTTTAACTCCTTAGTTGTCAGACTTCTTTACAGTTCAATTTTCTGACAGTACTGCTTGTTTTTTTTTGTTTCTAAATTTTTGTTGTCCTTATTTTGGTTGTGCGAGGAGACACAGTGTGTCTACCTACACTTCCATCTTGGCTGGAAGTTGGAATGTAAATCTTTTAAATGCCAAGAAACAAAACAGTATATGAAAGAGAAAATCATAAGTAATTGTATAAACATAATTCATAGAGAAAGAGTAAGAGAAAAATGTTTTGGAAAATGGTATAGCACTCTCTCTCTGTTCCACTGCCATTTTATAAAGATCTCAAACACTGATGCTTATTAACATCTCCAGGAGCCCTAATAAGACTCAGGCTTATGGAAGTACAGGGTCTGGCACAAATAATGCCTCTTTTTATGACAAAATGATAAGCAAGTAATTCTGTAACACAACAATACCACACTCAAGCACACCATATAGAATTTTAGGTGAAAAGTTCAAATTAAAACTATGAGTTATTACACCTATTTGCTACCTACCAGCTACATTCAAGCAAGCCTTACTTCTGCCAGACCCTGTAAAATGGAACCTGGTATTTATATTTTCCAATTTATCATATTTTGATAGCCATTTCTGAGCTCTAGGGGACAAAAAGTTGGACCAGTGGACCTATATATGAAAGACTCATTCAGGAATGATAGAAACATGAAGAATGGTTACAGGGAATAGTAGCACTTAGATTCAAACTGCATTTATTTTATTTACTATAATTCACTTATTAATTAACACTCTTATTTTCTATTTATTTTATTTGTTTCTCACACATCTAAGTTATAACAGGAGGAAAAGTAACTTGGAGCATTTGTCTGATAATATCTGTATAACTATTTTTGTCACTCTCCACCTACTCATCCTTGTGGGATACTTTGAAATGTTTTATTTCAGAAAATAACAATGTTCTACCTAATCAATATGTGATATGTACACATGAACCACTTACATACATATATGTTACAGACTTGGAGATAGATACAGTGCTCAGATTTCTCTCAATGACAAATGTGCTACTCAGCTGGGGCGGTGCTTTCAATAGAGAGCCTTCACATCTCAGCTAGTCCAGGTTCTGCTCAGGTAACTGAGCAAGGCTGGGCATAAAGGCCTGGTGACTTCAAACCCATCAAGTCACTTATATGGGCAAAACTCACTCTAGATTGGCCTACCAGATTAGCCAAGACACTCAGTTTTGCATTGTATATTTACTATTCTTTTTTTTCCTCCTTTTCTCAGACTTTGGTACCTAATAGACATCATACACCCTCAACCCTAACCTGATATCTGCTCTAGAGAAACCAACAAATAACAATAAAAATACCAAATAATAATAATTGTTTTAAAGATTAAAAATGGTATTTTGAACATTCAATTGAACCAAGAGGCAATACATTTTTTAAAAAACATTGAAAAGTAATAATAGGGACACTTTTATGCAGAATATAGTTCAACAAAATGGTATATACATGTAAAGAACTATTAATAGACAATTTTCTAGTAGTTAGAATCAAAATTTAAACTCTGTTAACATCCCAGATACATGTATAATGTAGGGAAATTTCACAGAATGGGAAATTTGGAAGAGTAAATTGCTGGTGAGGATTCTCTAGAGATGGAACCTAAAATGTAGCAGCTGTTTGTGCAAGATTCTGTTCAGCCACAGACAAAATTAAGGTTTGAGACTTTCCTTCGCAGTAAGAAGGAGGAGCTGCTGAAACAGCTAGATATGCTGAAGGTGGAGCTCTCCCGGCTGCACATCCCCAAAGTGACAGGCTGGCCTTCCAAGCTTTCTAATATCTGAGTTGTAGCAAATCCATCGCTCCTGTTCTCACCATCATTAACCATCATTAACCAGACACAGAAAGAACCTCAGGAAATTCTGTGATGTTAAGAAGTGTTATAGAAGACCCTGGATCTGTGGCTCAAGAAAACACGGGCTGTGAGCCATCGCCTCAACAAGCATGAAGAGAACTTTAAGACCAAGAAGCAGCAGCTGAAAGAGCAACTATTCCCACTGCGGAAGCAACGTGGTCAAGGCCTGACCATCAAGGTGTCAAAAAAGCATAAACTGGTTGGGAGAAATAAAGAATAAGTTTTTACACCCAATACACTCATTTAAGTTATTTAGTTACTCAGAGTGTGTGTCTATTATATATACTACATAAATTTAAGCAGACTTTTAAGCAGGTATATATAAACATGTACCTGTGCTGTATTAAACACTCACACGCATTTTGAAGTGATGCAAAAACTCATTGCTGTCTCAGGACACCCAACCCATAGGTTAGTGTGAGAAAAGATTAGATTATAACAACTACAAAATTATAATTGGTGTGTTAGAAACAACCACAGGATACTATGGCAGCAAACAGAACAAACATTTAAAGTGGATTAAAACTTAGAAAAAATTTCTTCTTAGAGTTTGTGAGTTTGAATCATGAGTATTTATAAAGACTACTACTGGATTATGGAAGTTTGAGAAATGAGTTTGGGCAGGTTATTTTAGACAGCTCCTGCCTAACGATTGATTATGAAGGAAAAGAAAGATTGAGAGTAAAATAAAAACATACTTCTAAATACTGTGGAAATTTGAACAACTTGTTACATTGAAGATAAAGAATTGATAGAGGAGAAGTAAAAATAAAGGAGATATAGAAAAAGATATACACACTCAAAACTAGTAGGAGGTAATAGCCCAGGGAATCATAAATACTATTTTTCTTATAAATTGCTATAAGCTATTTTGGATTAGTGTCCATGAATATTACTCATATCTTATCCACTGGAGAGTGGGAGGTAGGATGGACATAAATGAAGTAGTTGAGTAGGGAATGGGCTAAATTTTGAGGGAACAGGTGTTTTAATAGAAAAAAATAGTGTGATTCTTGTAAATATAGCTATTTGTGGCAAGAAAGATGGATATTGTCTTTGAAGTTTTAAAACAGTTATGTGGTTGTCTTTATGTGTTTTAGGTAGTTGGTATTGGAATTAAAGGAAGACATTCAGGTTTATTCTAGTCCTAATGAATCAGATCACAAAGAACATCATCATCACTACTGAGATTGACCCTTAAGACAAAACATGAGAAGAAATACAGTGTCTAGGTCCTATGATAATTCAAGATCCAGCATTTTACCTGAAAAAAGAAACATCAACCCCCGTTCAAAATTTGCATGTTTTACTTGAATGACTTAAATATACTTAAATTGATATACTGATACAAAATATATCGGTATGTCAACTACTTAACTAAAAAGAAATTAAAAATTAAAAATAAATTCATATTTATTTACAAGTATAACAATTAGTGCATTGATAACAAAGAAGCAGCAATATGATTGCTTTATAGTAGCCTATTGCAATCTATATAATTGCTTCACAATAGTAAGGAGATCTCAAAAACAATTCAAAATATACTTACTAAAAATTATTTTTTAACATTTTATTTATTTATTTTTAGAGGGGAAGGGAAGGAGAGAGAGAAAGAGGGAGAGAAACATCAATGTATGGTTGCCTCTGTGCATCCCCTGCAGGGAACTGGCCCGCAACCCAGGCATGTGCCCTGACTGGGAATGGAACCAAGGTCTCTTGGTTCACAGGCCCGCACTCAATCCACTGAGCTACACAAGCCAGGGCCTAAAAACTATTTTGTTAAAGATTTTATTTATTTATTTTTAGACAGAGAGGAAAGAAGGGAGAAAGAGAGGAATAGAAACATAAATGTGTGTTTGACTTTCATGCACCACTCCCCATCCAGGGACCTGACCTGACCACAACCCAAGCATGTGCCCTAGACTGGGAATCAAACCATTTAATAAGTAGGCTGGTGCTCAATCCATTGATCTAGACTATCCAGGGCTGAAAAAATTCTTCATATAAGTGAGACCATGCGGTTTAAATCCATGTTGTTCAAGGGACAACTTTATATCAATTTTGTATGTGAATGCACTCAATAACATTGCTCCAAAAATTAAGAAATAAAAGCTTACAGAAATAATGGGAAACTACACAAATCCATAATTTTAACATAACATATCAAAAATAGAAGCAGACATACACACACACACTCATAATTCTAAGTTAATAAATGACTAACTGAAAATGCAGAATACTGCACCCAATGTACAGCAACATACTTGATTTCCAGAATCAAAATAATTCGTACCCATAAGCTGCATCACAAAGCAAGATTTGTAAAAATGTTCAAAGAAAAAGATCATTAACAACCTATATGTTAATATGGAAATTAATTTTGAAATCAGTTTTAAATGTTACTGATAAATACCTAACTGTTCAGAAATTTAAAATATATAATTCTAAATAATCCATATATCAAAGAAAAAAATTATAAAGATATTTGGGAATTTTGAATATATGACAATGATAATATTTATAACAAAATTTGTATGTGAGCTACAGTTATAATTATCTGTGTTTAGAGATAAATATATATATATATCCATACCAAAAGATGAAAAATCAGTGAACTTATATCCATCTAAAAATCAAATTAGTAATATGCAAAAGAGACTTCTTGAATAAACATCATGATTTGCTATCCCCAGAATAACCTTAACCAGTTAAAAAAGAATTTATAGATAGAAAATGGTAGATAGATATATGATAAATAATAAATATAAATATTGCTATAAACTAAGCATTTAAAATCTTTAGAAATTGTCCCAAAAGCATGGAGCAAATGAAGAAACATTTATTGAATAAAATTTACTGAGTCTCATAAAAACTGTGAGTTTGTACCACTTGAGCAAGAATTTGTTTCATCCCTCTTCACTCCTACCCCAACATAACAAAAGCTCCACTCAGTATGTGTGAAGTCATGGACATAGGACTCCCATTCTCATGAGTTCCTTGGTAAGGACTATGGTAACTGAAGGAGGAACAGGCTGCAAAAATTTCTCACCCCCCATCTTATGTTGAAGGACTGTATTCTAAGCAAGAGAAACCAAGATTGTGGGGTTATCTTTGTGTAGCCAACCATTACTCATAGGGTTAAAGTCAACAACAGGCATGGCAAACTAAAAAAAAATAAAGTCACATTTGTCTTTGCTCCAACTAACTTGTATAACTTGTAAGGTTGAGATCCCATGCCAGGAGCAGTAAGCTGGAAGAGAAATCCTTCCAAGCAGTGACCTTCTCAGAAAGCAGGAATGTCACTCTGAGAAAAGTAGCCTGCATCTCTGCCTAGCTCTGGAAGAGTTATGCAGTGGTTTTGCACAGAGAGAGGACAGAGCACCCAAAACACTCACCAAAAAACAAAACAAAACAAACAAACACACACACACAAAAAAATACCTTCACAGTTGTATTCAAGTAAAGTGAACTGGAATGTAGGATGTTGAAATATAAAGGTATAAAGGCATTCTTGCAAAAGTGGACATTATGGTGTTGAAGAATTAAAAGACATCTAGAAACTACATGAGAGCCACAAGCTATATCATAAACAACATAGAAAATTAACAGAAAGAGCCCTGGCTGGTGTGGCAGAGTAGACTGAGTGCTGGACTGTGAACCAAAGGGTCGGTGGTTCAATTCTGGTCAGGGCACATGTCTGGGTTGTGGGCCAGGTCCCTGATGAGGGGTGGTGTTCAAGAGGCAACCACACAGTGATGCTTCTCTCCCTCTCTTTCTCCCACCCTTCCCCTCTCTAAAAATAAATACATAAAATCTTTTTTAAAGAAAATTTTCAGAAAGAAGGAGAAAAATGGATGGCAATGAAGATCGTTCTTAGGGTGAGAACAAACTCCAAAGAATGACTTCAAAGATTACTCATAAAAATAGGCCCAAATTTAACTGTACCAGACTGTGAATGTATTGCATGTTCCAGGAAAATGACTGAGAATAAAGCAATCAGATGAAAATTAGAACAAGGTACACCTGCTGTGATACAAACAAGCAGGCAACTTAACAGAGGGATTACAAGAAAAGACAAAGAGTCTTGCAAATACACTCTCATTCCAACACTGGGCTGCCACTACTATGGAAGAACATTGGAACTGCACTCTGTGAACCTGGGGGAAGGGAATTGGTATCCAGAACAACATGCAGATCAGCACTTTACATAACAAATGTTATTAAAATATCCAGTCTTCAACAAATATTACAAGATATAAGAAGGAACAGAAGAGTGTGTGCTATCTTTTAAAAAAGGTGACTAAAACTGTCTAAGAAAGGTCCCAAATGTCAGACTTCCCAATGTCTTCAACACAACCATTATAAATGTGTACATATGGAGATAGGGGAAAGAATAAATGTCATGGTTCCTAAGAGAATATTGATATGGACATAGAAATCACTAAAAATACAAATGGCAAATTCTGTAGTTCAATAATATATCTGAAAATTTTAAAATCATAAGTGGATTCAAAAGTAGGTGGAAAATTCAGTAAATGTGAAGATAGAATAATAGACACTATGCAATGTAAATAATAGAGAAAAATAATAAATGAAAATGAGCAGAACCTTACCAAAATACAGAAATGTAGGACACCATTTAGTGCATCAACATACACTTACTGGAAGTACTAGAAATGGAGAGAGAGAAAGGAAATGCTATTTGAAGAAATAATGACTGAAACCTTTGGAAATTTATTGAAAAACAATAAAATAAACATTCAGGTAGATCAAAAAACTCACACAAACACAAGAACACATATACAGACATATCACAGGGGGAAGCTTTTGAAAACAGCAAGAAAAAAAAAATAAAACATTCCACTTACAAAGGGACCCTAATACAATTAATAACTGACTTCTCAGCAGACAATGGAAGGCAGAAGATAATGAGATGACACAGTCAAAGTTCCCAGACAATAAAACTTTCAACTATAAATTCTATATTCAGTAAAATTTTCCTCCATAAATGAAGATGAAATAAAAGCAAAAAAAAAAAAGATTTCTTCAATCAAACAGAATTTGTTAATAGCAAACTCATATTAAAAGGAACACTAAAGAAAGTTCTTCAGGCTGAAAGCAAGTAACCACTGGTAGTAATTTAAATACTTGGGATGGGATGGGGTTGGGACAGAGAACAACAGAAAAGGTAATTCTGTCTGTAAGTATAAAAGATGTTATAAATACAAAACTTTCTCCTTTATTCTCTTGAATCATTTAAAAAGCAACAATATAAAATATGTATAAATGATTTGTGGGATGTATAGCATATAGAAATGTAATATGTAAAATAAATTTAATATTTCAATAACAGCACTGGAGCAAAGCTATAATGAGTTAAGAATATAATGACAGATGATAGGATACACACACACACAACATTTACAGTTGGGTTTGTAATGTTCATATATGATATATCATTGTTTTATTTACACATATAATACATATTATTGAGCCATATGTATGTTGTGTGTATACATATATAGATGGGTATATATATATATATATACCTATATATATAAATAAAACAACAAAAAGAAAGAGAGGAAAATAAATAGAGCTATATGAGATAAATATTTTTACATTTTGCTACAATCAAACTACTATTTATTTAAAGATGAATTCTTACAAAAGTTTGAATGTATAAGGTAAACCACTAAAAGCAAACTAAAAAAATATAGTGAAAATAACTCACTCAACATGAAGAAAGCAGAAAAGGATTAATAGAAGACCAAAAAGTCACAAGATAAACAGAAAACAAAACTAAACTAAACTAAAACTAAAAAGGTAAGAATAAATCAAAGTATGTCAATAATAACAGAATATGTGAATGGATTAAATAGCCCAAACAAAAGAAAGAATGAATTTTTTTAAATTTTATTTTAATTATTGTTCTTATACAGTTTTCTGTTTTCTACTCCCATCCCATCCCACTGCCCCAGCCCTCCCCAGCTCCCTCCCATTTCCACCCCCCCCAGCTTTTGTCCATGTGTCTTTCATACTTGTTGCTCTAATCCCTTCCCCTTTTCCCTGGATATTTCTATCCCTCTCCTCTCTTGTTCTCAATTTCAGTGTCTTTGGTTATATTATGCTTGTTTGTTTGTTTTTTTGATTAGGTTCCTGTTAAAGGTGAGATCATATGGTATTTGTCTTTCACCTCCTGGCTTATTTTGCTTAGCATAATGTTCTCCAGTTCCATCCATGCTGTCGAGAATGGTAGGAGCTCCTTCTTTCAGAAAGAATGAATTTTAAAAAACAACCTGACATTATAGTGTCTATAGGAGACTTATATGAAAGTTACAAATAGATAAAAAGTAAAAGCCTGGAAAAGAAACATCACAAAAACAGCAACTACAGGAAAGCTGGAGTGGTTATACTGACATTAGAGAAGGTGGATATTAAACTACAAAATGTTCAAGAGATGTATTGGTAAATATGTTGCTAGGTGGGGTATCTGACACTTTCCTGCCTTTCTTCTCCTCTAGAACTTTTATGTTGTCATATCTTATACTTAAGTCTCTTTTTTAACTGTTGCCCAAGTACATCTGTCTCAATTTTCCCTCCACCACTCGCCACCACCCCACACATCCCCACATCCTACACTTAATCCTGCCCCCCATTGGCTTTGCTCATGTGACCTTTATACATGTTCCTTGACCACCCTTCCCCCTTTATCCCATTCCACCCTTCCTCCTCCACTCTGGTTACTACCAATTTGTTCTTTATGTTAATGACTCTGATCATATTTTGCACACTTGTTTGTTTTGTTGATTAGGGTCCATTTATATGTGAGATCATATGGTATTTGTATTTCACCACCTGGCTTATTTCACTTAGCATGATGGTCTCCAGATCCATCCATTTTGTTATGAAGGGTAGGAACTCTTTCTTTCTGCTGCATAGTATCCCATTGTGTAAATGTACCACAAGTTTGTGATCCACTCATTCACTGATGAGGACGTTGGTTGCCTCCAGTACTTGGTTATTGTAAATTTTCCTGCTATAAACATTGGGGTGCATAGGTTCTTTTGAATTGGCATTTCAGGTTTCTTAGGGTATGGTCCCAGCAGTGGACTTGCTGGGTCAAAAGGAAGTTCCATTTTTAGTTTTCTGAGGAATTTCCATACTGTTTTCCACAGTGCCTGTACCAGTGTGCATTCCCACCAACAGGGTACTAGGGTTCCCTTTTCTCCACATCCTTGCCAGCATTTATTATTTGTTGATTTGTTTATGATGTCCATTCTGACAGGTGTGAAGTTGTATCTCATTCTCTATGGTCAATTAATATTTGACAAAGGGGGCAGAAGCATAATGGAGTAAAAATAACTTCTTCAACAAATAGTGTTGGGAGATCTGGACAGCTACACACAAAAAAATGAAACTCCACCACCAACTTACACCATACAAAATAAAATCAAGATGGATAAAGGACTTAAATGTAAGTCATAACACCATAAAAGTGCCAGAGGAGAACATAGGCAGAAAAATGTCAGATATTCCATGCAGCAATATTTTCACCCATATGTCCCCTAGAGCAAAGAACATAAAGGAAAGAATAAACAAATAGGACTTCAAAATAAAAAGCTTCTTCATGGCTAAAAAAAAAAAATCATAAAATGAAAAGGGAAACAACCGCAAGGACAAACATATTTGCAAATGATACCTCTGACAAGGATTTGTCTCCAAAATATATAAAGAACTCACACAACTCCACTCTAGAAAGACAAATAACCCAATTAAAAAATGGGCAAAGGACCTGAACAAATACTTCTATAAGGAGAACATCCAGAGGGCCCAGAAACATATAAAGGATGCTCAACATCTCTAGCCATCAGAGAGATACAAATTATGTTTAAGTCTTTTATCCATCTTGAGTGTATTTTTGTGTGTGATTTAAGTTGGTGGTTGACTTTTATTTTTTTGCATGTACTTGTCCAGATCTCCTAAAGCCTCTTCATTGAAGAGGCTGTTTTTACTCCATTTTATATTCCTACCCCTTTGTCAAATATTAATTGACCATAGTGACATGGGTTTATTTCTCGGTTCTCTATTCTGTTCCATTAATTTATGTGTCTGTTTTTACACTAGTACCAGACTGTTTTGATTAGAGTAGACTTGAAATATAGTTTGACATAAGGTATTGTTCATCCTCCTACTTTGTTCTTTTTTTTTCAAAATTGCTGAGGCTATTGGGGTCATATATAGTTCCATATATATTTTTGAATTTTTTTGTTCTATTATCTGTGGAATGTGTCATTGGTATCTTGACAGGGATTGCATTGAATCTGTAGATTGCTTTGGGTAGTATGAACATATTAATAATGTTAATTCTTTCAGTCTATGAATATGATACATGCTCCCATTTATTTGTGTCTGAATTTCTAGATCAAGGGATATAAATGAAAGAATAAACAAAGGGAACTATATCAAACTAAAAAGCTTCTGCATGGCTAATGAAAACAACAAAATAGAAAGAGAACCATATTTATGTGCAAACATATTTGCAAATGATCTCAGACAAGGGTTTGAGCTCCAAAATATGTAAATAACTCACAGTACTCCATGCCAGAAAGACAAACAATCCAATTACAAAGTAGACAATGGATCTAAACAGGCACATCTCCAAGGAGAACATACAGAAGACCCATTAATATATGAAAAATGTTCAACATCACTAGCTATCAGAGAGATGCAAATTAAAACCACAAACAGATACCACTTCATACTGGTCAGAATGGCCATCACGAACAAATCAACAAACAACAAGTGCCGGCGAGACTGTGAAAAAAGGAAACCCTAACATCCTGTTGGTGGAAATGCAGACTGGTGTGGACACTGTTGAAAACTGTATGGAATTTCCTCAAAATACTAAAGATGGAACTGCCTTTTGATCCAGTGACCCCACTATTGGGATTATACCCTAAGAATCCTGAATCACAAATTCAAAAGAACCTATGCACCCCAATAATCATAGCAATGTTATTTACGATAGCTAAGTGCTGGAAATAGCCCAAGTACCCATTAGTAAATGAGAGTATAAAACAACTGGTTCATTTACACAATGGAATACTATGCAGCAGAAAGAAAGAAGGAACTCCTACTCTTCACAGCATCATGGATGGATCTGGAGAGCATTATGCTAAGTGAAATAAGCTAGGTGGTAAAATACAAATGCCATGTGATCTTGCCTATAAGTGGAATCTAATCAACAAAACAAACAAATGAGCAAAATAGAACCAGAGACATGGAAATAAAGAACAAACTGACTGTGATCAGAAGGGAGAGGAGAGGGGGATAATATGGGGCAACTGTAACTGAATAACAATACATTTTTTTAACTTGAAAAGATAATTGCTTTCATAATTATGTGTTAATCCATCCAGGATACATAATTATGAATATATATGTATATATGCACCCAATAACATAATGACAAAATACATGAAGCAAAACTAAGAGAAATAAAGGGAGAAATAGATAATTGGGCAATGATATTGAAGACTCAGTACTGCACTTGCAGTAATAGATAGAGTGTACTATATAGTCATTACACAGTCTGGCAGTGGTACAATGATATACAAATGGAAAAATGAAAAAAAAATACAGTCCATGAACTTCCCCATGTATTATGGCCTCTTGATTTATAAGAAATATAACGTTTTAGTGCAGTGGGAAAAAAATAAAAGTTCTTTTAAATAAATGCACTGGATTAATTAGCTTTTAATTATAGAAATATATATCTGGACCACTATCTTTCACCACATTAAAAAATCTGTTAGTTGTGTTTTGTTGATGTAAATGTAAAATTAAGCAATTGGTTAAAAATAAAATTTTATAAAAAGCTTGAAATATTCATAATTTATGTACAAAGCCTTTTGAGACAAGTTATCAAAACTGCTAAGAATGTAGTAAAAATAAATTAGACTATATTAAATGTCAAAGCTTTTTTTCATAAAATGAGAAAAAAAGAAATAAATGAGAGGCTAGTGTATTGCAACAAATGATTCAACAAAGTTTTGTATTCAGAATTTGTAAAGAAATTTTATGTATCCATTTTATTTAAAAAAAAGGAAATGCCAGGAAATATATTATAAAATGCTTAAGTTCATTAGTGTTGAGAGAAATGAATAGAAACTTCAGAATATAATGCCAACTATTTTGTAGAGGAAACACAAATTTAAATAAACAATACCAAATAAACAAAACTATTCTAAAGAGTAACTTCACATTGCAGGGATGGACAAGAAAAGAACTAACCTGAACATATTTCAGTAATAATTTTTTACTAAATAAGTCTAAAAAATTAAAATATTGTATGCTAGTAAGGTTGTTTTTGGAGCAGTATGTGGTTGCAATTTTAAAACTACTTTGTATGTTCCAGAATTAAGTAATACATCCACATATAATGAATAATGAGACCCAAATTCTTGATTATTGGAGAAAGGAGTAACAATGAAAATAAGAAAGCTAGAATTAAACTTCTGGTATTAAATTGGAATCATGGGCATCAATATACACTAATTTTGTATATACATAGATATATAAATTTTACATATACATATATAATATATACATATATGTTTAAACTCCCTAAAACCCTGATCTACCAGAAACATCTTCAGGCACCTGGCAAAAGGCACCTAGACTTGGTACACCATAAAACTTTTGCTAGTGACCTCAGACCAGCTCTAGCACTGAATTTGAACCTCTATCAATCTAGTAGTGAACACCACTTGCCCCTCCTAATGACTCAGCAAGAAGAAGCAGGCAAAGGCATATCTTAGGGTGACTTGAAATTTTTGCTTACTTGCGCCTGGGCCTGGTACTCATAAAAGTCAACCTTGGTGTATGGTTTGGTCATCCCCATGCACGCTGAGGCCCATGAGAGGCAGTCACAAACTGGATAACCTTATAGCTCAAAACATATTGCCCAGGGCCAGTCACAAGTAGTGTGTGATAATGGGCTGTACCAGAGTTCCTCCCGTGAAGCCACAGACACAATACACTCAATGGACAGCTTCAGACAACATCAGAGCAGGATTCATGTAGCTTCACAAGTGGCATATTTGAAAAAAGATCCTGCAGGGCACCAGAACTTACTGAGGTGAATTCCGCTTCATTTGATCAGCACCTGCATAGCAGCTCATACACTATGGACAGGGTCAATTCACTCAAGCATTAACCTGAAGGTCCATCCACACAGGAACAAGCCAGTAGCAATCAAGACTCAAATACAACAGGATGGCCCACATTACCCACATAAGGGATGTTCCTGGAGCACCCCGGTCAGCTGATAAAGCAGACTGAGCCACTGGGTACTATAGGATACCTACTACATAAGCCACACTACCAAGACTGGGAGTCAAAACAGACCTACCTAACACATGGAAAAACACCACAAATGAGTAGCCAAAATTGAAAGAAAAAGAAACATGCCCCCCCCCAAAAAAATCTCCAAAAAAAGATTCAAATGAAATGGAGGTTAGCAATTGAGCAAAAATAGATACAAGGATATTTAAGGACATAGTGAGAACTTCAACAAAGAGCAAATATTAAAAAGGACAGGGAACCCACAAAAAAGAACCAGTCAGAAATGAATAATAGAGTATCTGAAAAGAAGAATATACTAGAAAGAATAAATATTAGGTTAGATGAAGCATAGGACCAAATCAGTGATTTGGAAGACAAGATAGAAGAAAATGCCCAATCAAAGAAACAAAATAGAAACAGAATTTTAAAAAGTGATACAGATTAAGGGACCTTTGAGACAATATGAAGCATAACATTTGCATTATATGTGTACTAAAAGGAGAAGGTATAGAGCAAGGGATTGAGAATTTATTCAAATAAATAATGACTAAAATCTTCCTTAACCTGCTGAAGAAAAAGATACATGAGTCCAAGAAGCACAGAGAGTTTCAAACAACATGAACCCAAAGGGGCCCGCACAAAGACCCATCATAATTAAAATGGTAAATTTAAAGACAAAGAGATAATATTTTTATTTATTTTTTATTGTTGTACAACTATAGTTGTCCCCATTTTCTCCCCACCACTCTCCCCTACCCCATCCACCCCCACCTCTCAACTCAATCCTACTCCCTCTTTGGCTTTGTCCATCGGTCCTTTATACATGTTCTTCAACTATCCTCCCTCTTCATTCCCCTGTTATCTTAAAAGCAGCAAGAGAAAGATAGTAACCTATAAGAGAGCTCCCATAAAACTGTCAGCTGATTTTTAAACAGAAAAATTTCAGGCCAGGAGGGATTGGCCTAAATATTCAAAATGATGGAAACCAGGATCAATAACTAAGATTACTTTACTTAACAAAACTATCTTTAAAATTGAAAAAGAAATGAAGAGCTTCCCAGAAAAGAAAAAGCTAAAGGAGTTTATTACATCATAAATATTACATGAAATATTAAAAGGTCTTCTTTAGGAAAAACAAGAAGAAGAAGAAAGAAGAAGGAAGAAGGAGGAGAAGGAAAGGGGGAGGAAGAAGGAAGAAGAAGAAGAAGAAGAAGAAGAAGAAGAAGAAGAAGAAGAAGAAGAAGAAGAAGAAGAAGAAGAAGAAGAAGAAGAAATAGAGAAACAGTTAATGGAGTAAAATGGCAATTAATACATACATGTCAATAATCACGTAAAATGTAAATGTTTTAAATGTTCCAATAAAAAAACATAAGGTAGTTAAATGGAAAAGAAAACAAGACACAGCCCTGACTGGTTTGGCTCAGTGGATTGAGTACTGGCCTGTGATGCAAAGAGTTGCCTGTTTGATTCCCAGTCACAGCATGTACCTGGGTTGCAGGCCAGGTTCCCAGTAGGGAGTGAGCAAGAGGCAACCACACATTGATGTTTCTCTCCCTCTCTTTCTCCCTCCTTTTCTCACTCTAAAAATAAATAAATAAATAAAATCTTTTAAAAATCCAAGACACATATGTATGCTGTATGTGAGACCCACCTGAGAAAGAAAGACACACCCAGAATAAAAGTAAAGGGATGCAAAAATATATTTCATGAAAATACAAAGAAAATAAGTAAGAGAAAAAGAAGGATACTGCATAATGATAAAGGGAGCAATCCAATAAAAGGATATAGCCCATGTATACTTTTATGTACCCAACATAGGAATACCTAAGCATATGAAGCAAATCTTGATGAACAAAAAGGGAGAGATCAAAGGTAAAACAAGCATAGTAGAGGATTTTAACAATCTAGTGATATCAATGCATAGATCTTCCAGACAGAAAAATAGCAAGGAAATAGTGGCTTTAAATGATACACTAGATCAGATTGATTTCATTGATCACCTATTTATGATAAAAATTAAACTCTCATCACAGAGGGAATATAGGTAACATACTCCAAAGTCATGAAGGACATATGTGACAGATCCACATCCAACATCATACTCAATGGGCAAAAATTAAGTTTTTATCTTTATATCGAGAAAATGACAGGTATGTCCAATTTCACACCTCTTATTCAACATAATAGTGGAAGTCCTAGCCACAGCAATCATACCTAGAAGGAGGAATAAAAGACATCCAAGTTTGAAAGGAAGAAGTAAAACTATTATTATTTGAAGATGGCATGATACTCTATAGAGAAAATCCTAAAAATTCAACAAAAACAAAACCATACTAGATCTCATAAATAAATACATTACAGTAGCAGGATACAAAATAAAAAGCCAGGAATAATTGGCATTTTTACGCAATAATAATGAACTATCAAAAAGGGAAACTAAGAAAATAACCCCATTTACAATTGCATCAAAAAGACCAAAATACCAGAATAAATTTAACCAAGAATGTAAAAGACCTGTATTACAAAAATTATAAGACACTGAAGAAAGAAATTGAAAAAGGTACAAATAAGTAGAAGTATATGCCATGTTTATGGGTAGGAAGAATTAGCATCATTAAAATATCCATACTACCTAAGCAATCTATAGATTCAATGCAATTTTTATCAAGATTCCAATGGCATATTTCGCAGAACTAGAACAAACACTACACAATTTATATGGAGCTACAAAAGAACCCCCAAACCACAGCTCTTGAGAAAAAAGAATACAGTTGGATGAATCGTACTACCTGATATCAAACTAGAAGTTCACAGTATTCAAAAGAGTATGGAACTAGCATAAAAACAGGAATCAATGGAATAGAATAGAGAGCCCAGACATAAACTCATGTTTTTATGGTCAATTAATATTCAACAAAGGAGGGAAAAACCTACAAGGGGTTAAAAATTGTCCGCTCAATGATTTGTGTTGGAAAAATTAGACAGAAACATGAAAAACAAAACAAAACAAAACAAAACAATTAGACCACATTCTTACCCCATTAATAAGAATAAACACAAAATGACTTAAAGACTTAAATGCTAGACTCGAAACCATTCGAATCCTTGAATAAAACATAGGCAGTAAAATCTTGAACATTTCATGTAGCAATAGTTTTTCTGATATGTCTCCTCATGCAAAATATAAAATGTAAACAGGAAACTAAACCATTTTTCATAAGAAAGGTTACCATCAACAGCATGAAAAGACAACCCACTAAATGGGAGAATATATTCTCTACTAATATATCTGATAAGAGGTTAATATCCAGAATTTATGAAGAACTTACAAAACTCAACAGCAAAAGAACACTACAATTAAAAATGGGCCAAGGACTACAATAGACACTTCTCCAAAGACAACATGCAAATGACCAATAGATTTATGAAAAGTTGCACAACATCACAAATTATCAGAGACGTGCAAATTAAAACCACAATGAGATACTACCTCACTCCTGTCAGAATGGCTACCATCAATAAATCAACAAACAAGTGCTGGTCAGCATGTAAAGAAAAGGGAAAACTTGCACACTGGTGATGGGCGTGCAGATTGATGCAGCCCTTGTAGAAAACATCATGGAGTATCCTTAAGAAATTAGGAATGAAACTTTCTTAAGGCCCAGCGGTTCTATAATGACTTTAAGTATATATACAGTTTTCTCTCTAGTTTATCTATCAGTTGTGTTAAAAAGAGTCTTAAAGTTTCCTATTTTGACTGTATTACTGTCAATCTCTCCTGTTACTTTTGTCAATATTTGTTTTATATATCTAAATGCTCCTAAATTGGGTGTGTAGATGTTTACAAGAGTTATGTCCTCTTGTTGGATTGATATCTTTTATTATGTAATACCTTGCTTTGTCTCTTGTTAAGCTGTTTTTTTTTTAATCTATTTTTGCCTGGTATAAGTATTGCTACCCCAGACTTTTTTTGTCTCCATTTCCATGAAATTTTTTTTTCATTCTTTTATTTTCAATCTCTGTGTTTCTTTTGACCTGAAGTGGGTACCTTATAGGCATATGTATTGGTCTTTTTTTTTTTATCTATTCAGCTACCTTATTTCTTTTAATTGGAGCATTTAGTTCATTTACATTTGAAATAATTATTGGTATGTATGTAGTTATTGACATTTTATCTGGTTGTTTTGTAGTTTTCTGTTTCTTTTTCTCTCACTCTTCTCTTGTATATTGATGACTTTCTATAATGTACTCAGATTCCTTTGTTTATTTCTTTTTTAATAGTTGTGGAATTATTATTTTTGGTTACCATACACTTACTATCTAACAAGCTATAAGGATATCTACAGTTGAGCTATAGAGTGATCCGCAGTTGATCTCCATATGTGCTGAGCTTGGGGCTGCTTAAGAAAAGATAAGGGGCATCCCAAAGTTGGATGCCACTTTGTGTGGGTTTGTAAATCTTTGAGATATTTTAGGAAAATCTACAGCATGAGCCAAGGAAGGCTGCTTGTATGGAAAAGCCACTGGAATTGGTTCTGGCCTGATGAGAGTTGGGTGCAGTGCAGTTTCAGGGAATCACCAGGTGGGGTGAACAGAGTGTTAGCCAAGTTAATGGAGAGCTCAGATTTGGTGCACACCTGTGCTTTCTGAGTGGGTGACAGAAAGGTCCCATGAAAGAGCAACGGCATCTGCCAACATGTCTGTGCCCAGAGAGAGCTGTCCTGGCCCCTTCCCCTGTGGGCTTTGCCCTGAAGCTTGTCAATTCAACCTTTCTTTATATGCCCCTTGTGCTTTTCAAGCTGCTGCTTGCATGCTGCAGTGCGGAGTAAATGAGTTTGTGAGTGAGTCAGTCTCTGTTTGGGCCTTTTAAGACATGCAGGGCCCAAGTCTCCAGAATCCCTCTGTCTCACTTAGCCACAGTCCCATGGCTTTTCACAGCCATATGATCTGGGAATTTCTCTCCCTGGCACTGTGGCCATGGCTTAGAAATTGGGTATGGGCCTAGGATCCCTCATTCTTCAGGGGGCACCTCTTTAGTTGAGATGTACTTCCTGCTTTTTAACTACACAACTGTGGGTGTGGGAATTGCCCATTCTGCCATTATGCCCCTCTTACCAGTCTTAACATGGCTTTTTCTCTACATCCTTAGTTATAGGAATTCTGTTCAGTTAGTGTCCAGGTGGTCCTCAATGATGGTTGTTCTATAATTTAGTTTTAATTTTAATGTGCTAGTGAGAGGAGGTGAACTCAACACTTACCTATTCTGCCTTCTTGACTATAACTCCATGTATGTCACTCCATTTATTGAAGAGACAATCTTTTCCTTATTGAGTATTTTTGGCCCTCTAATCAAATATCATTTGATCTTCTATGTGTGAATTTATTTCTGGGCTATCAATTCTGTTCCATTGGTCTACATGTTTGTTATGCAAGAGTATACATAGATTGCTATGTCTGTGTAGTATAATTCGAAATCAAGAAATGTGATAGCAATAGCTTTATTGTTCTTAATTAAAATTATTTGGCTATTTTGTAATCCTTGTGATTTTATACAAATTTTGAGATAGTTTTTTTTTCCATTTCTGTGAAAAATGTCATTGGGATTTTGATGCAGATGCCCTTTTTAAAACAAGCATTGACTTTTTTTAGATTTCATTTTTTAATTTTTTAGAGAGAGGGAAAGGGAGGAAGACAGGGTGAGAAACATCAACATGAGAGAAAAATATTGATCAGTTGCATCTCATACATGCCCCGATGCAAGACTGATCCCCGCAACCCGGGTATGTGCCCTGACCACGTAAAAAACTGGCAACATTTTACTTTGCAGGATGTGGCCCATGCAACTGAGCCACACCAGTCATAGTGATGTGGTTTCTTTTTTCTGGTCTAACTGCTCTAGCTAGGACTTCCAGTACTATGTTCTATAACGGTGGTGAAAATGGGCACCTCTGCCTTTTTCCTGAGCTTAACAAGAAAGCTTTCAACCTTTTATCAATGAGAATGTTAGCTGTAGGTTTGTCATATATGGCCATTTTTATGCTGTGATATGTTCTTTTTATAACCAATTTGTTGAAATTTTTCTTTAATCATGAAACAATATTGAATTCTATCAAATATATTTTTCTGCATCTATTGAAATAATTATGTATTATTTATTATCAATTCTATAAATGTGTCACAGCAAATTTATTAACTTGTGTATTTTTAAAATGTATTTATTTATTCTATTGTGGTTCAAGTACAGTTGTCTCAATTTTCCCACCACCATTACTTATATAACAAAACTAATATGTAAAAATATATATATTTAAAAATACATTAGTCTAAAGTTGTAACTTTGGTTTATTAATCTATATTTTGTTTTCTACATAATTTGAGAAACAACACATTAAAAGTATTAGTTTGTCTTTTGTACACACTATGTCTAAAGATGCAATTTTGTGACATCAATAACTAAAAGTGGTTGGGATTCAGCTGTAAAGATGCAGAGTTTGTATATTCTTGAGGTTAAACTAGTATTAATTAAAATAAGAGTATTCCCTTGGCCAGTGTAGTTCGTTTGGTTGGGTTTCATCTTGCAAACTGAAAGATGGAGGGTTCGATTCCTGGTCTAGGAACAGGCCTAGGTTGCAGGTTTGGTCCCCGATTGAGGTGCATATGAAAGACAACCACTCAAATTTTTTTCTCACATCAATGTTTTTCTTCCTCCCTCACCTCCCCTCTCTCTAAAAAAAATGAATAAATAAATATTAAATAAAATAAGGTTAGAGTGTTATAACTTTAAAATTTTAAATATAATCCCTATGGTAACCACAAAGAAAATAGCTATAGAACTTATATAAATTAAATGAGAATGGAATAAAAATATTTTACTAGCAGAAAAATCAATTAACAGAAAGAAATATAGTAACACAAGAAATGAGGCAAAAAATCTTAGAAGGCATTTAGAAAACAAATAACAAAATGATGGAAGTTTTTCTTCATTAGTATTACTTTAAACATAATTAGGTTAAACTTTATGATTAAAACACAGAGATTAGTGGAATAGATCTTGAATAAAAAGGGTAATCCAGTTATTTATGTTTCAAATTGACTAATTTTAAATCCAAAAGCACAAATAGATTTTAAGTGAAGGGATGGATAATTATATGAAGTGGCAAATTGGTACCAAAAGAAATCAGGGTAGCTATAAAAGACAAAATAGAGTTTAAAATGAAAAGATTACAAGAGAGAAAGAATAATATTATCTATTTATAAAAATCTAATACAACAAAAATATATAACAATTATTAACAATCATACACATAGTAGTAGACCATCAAAATATATAAAGGCAAAGTTGATAGAATGAGGGGAAAATAGACATTTTCATAACAATATTTGGAAGCTTTAATATACCATTTTCAAAAATGGAGGTACAATGCAATAAAACAGCTGGATCTAATGGACACATATAGTACTCTCCATTCAACAATAATGACATACATGTTCTTCCCTAGCGTGCATGAGATATTCTCTAGATTTTCAGGTATATGTTAGGCCAAAAGGTAATTCTCAATAGATTTAAAAATATATGTCATACAAAGTATCTTCTCAGATCACAAGACAAAGTTAGAAATCAATAGCAGAAAACTAGAAAATTCACAAACTGGTGAAAATTAAGCCATATACTGTAAATTAATCAATGAACCAAAGAAGAAATCACAAATTTGAAAATACTTAGAAATAAATGAAAATAAAAATTCAACATACTCAAACTTATGGACCACAGTAGAATCTATTCTAAAAGGGGGAATTTGTTGTTATAAACATTTCAGCGCTATTCACAATAGCCAAAATGTGAAAGCAATCTAATGTCCACAAACAGATGGATAAACAAAATATGTGTATGCATGCACACACAATGGAATGTTATTTAGCCTTAAAAAAGAAGTAAATCTGACTCATGTTGCAACATGGATGAATCTTGGGGATACTATGTTAACTGAAATAATCCAGCCACTGAACATAAATAGCTATGATTTCACTAATATGAAGAACCTGGAACTCATAGGAACAAAAAAAATAGATGGTAGTTTCCAAAGACTGGAGAAAGGAGGTTGGGAAGAAGTCTTTGACAGATATAAAGTTTCAGTTTCACAAGTTGAAGAGTTCTGGAGATGGATGATGGTGGATTCTTGCACAACAATATGAATGTACCTAATGCCACTGAACTGTATGGTTAAAATTGTACACTTACAATTTAAATCCAAGGAACATGAACAAAAGATTCACGGGCATAGACAATGGTAGGGGAGGTTGACAGTGGGAGTGGGCAGGTGGCAGGGCAGGGGAAAGCAATTGGGAAAAAAATGGAAGAACTGTAACTGAATGATTAAAAGAAAATTAAAAGTGCCCTAAAAGATAAAACAAAAAATGTAAGGGCAGTATGTTTTATATGTTCTTACCACAATAAAGATGTTTTATTAAGAATGAAAGAAGAAAAAGAAAGAAAGAAAGAATGAATGAAAGATGAAGAAAAGAAAGAAAAGAACTGATTGTTTTAAATTGAAAGATCTCAAGCAAACAGTGCCTGAGATCAAAGTTAGAAAGTTAAGGGAAACACCACCTTAGCTCTTCAGGTGGATTATGTACATGCCAATATCCATTTTACTCTTGACACCTCTTTTTAGAGCTTGATTTTCCACTAGGCTTTATGTAACGCTGTACTCCAGGCCCAACAGAATTGTTTAACTGTATAAAGGGAGGTAGGGACACTCCAAAACACAACTAGAAAACCACAAAAATTAATAAACCTTTCATTAAATGTATATATAACATTACATTATATCAACTAGATACTGTAAGTCTTAAATACTATTTAATAACACAACTCTTAAATAATAGCACACAAATTCTAGTTTAATATGGGATGGGATAAAGTTAAATAATTTGGTGCCATAGGAATGAGATTTCCAATAGTAAGAGTGTGAAAGGCCTACAAAGTTCTTCTGGTTCTGTCCTAACACAGAGATTAACTTTCTCATTCTCGGTCCTGCTGTTTTTCTGTTGACTCTAACAATGTAGTTTTTTTGGAAAATAATAATAAAGCAAACATGAAATGAAGAAGAAAAAGAAGGAAAATAATGCTTAATTTTATTTTATATAATTTGAGGCATTTTCGCAATGTGAAGTTTTCAGGTCCATTTGTGTTATTTCCAACTAGATACCTTAAAATTACTTTCTTATTTTTAGTGTTATTAACTTTAAAACTTAAAAAATGCACTTTGTGGAAAACGGCCCATATGTAAGTTAGAAAGACAAGTGAGTTTGTCCTATATCCTGAGTGACCAGATGAAAACAACAACAAAAAAGGAAGCATTGAAGAAATGACCAGAATTGCACATGCATAGGTAAAAATGAATTAGAATGGTAGGTGGTAATGAATGTGCTGTGATTGTTCAGTAAGACAATTTTGTTTAATTAAAGCTTGTACAGAATGTGTTTGCCTTTGCAACATTTTTCAGTTTTCAACAGCTGAAACTTTTGTTTCTTGTTTCTAATCTCCAAAATTTAAGTGTGATATAATTTAAAGATAGGAGCCAAGATAAAACAGGCATTTTTTATGATAAAAATTAGTCAGCTGCCAGGAAATAGGAAGTTCTGCAGTAATTGACTGTTATCACTGTCACTAGCACAGCCTGAAGACTTCTCAACAAGTCAGTGAGCTATTCTTTTTGCATCTCTTGAGATAGTCTCCTCTATCCAAGATGACCATCTATGATTTCTCTGTGAAAAAGTGGGAAAGCCAACTTGCAGTGCCAACATCTGACATTGTTGAGGGTCTTTGTGTTGAAAACATTAGGGTGTTTCTCAAATTATAGCATTAAAAGCATAGCATTTAATATCACTATTATACTTTATTGGGAAATGAACCAGTTTTTGGTGTTAGTTGTGCATAACACAACTATATATAATGTATAATATAACTTTGTATTAGTGGATAAAATAAATAAAATGGTATTAAGTGCTGGTGAAATGATGAAATATCAGTGGAAATACTTCAGAAACTATAGATTATTCTTTAATTTTTTCCTAAATATATATCCTATAAATGCAGGTCTTTTGATTTTAAAAGAAAGGATCAAAAACTATAAGTGGCACAAGGCTGGGTCTTTGGTTTCAGTTTCACTATTTTATATTACATCTACATCCATAATAGACTATATTTAAGTACCTATTAGAAGGCATAGGTAAAATAACCATTACAATAGGAAAACATAATAATAAAATATAAATAATGCTTCCATGAGATTTATTGGATGTAACATTAAATTACATCTCAAATAATGAAAATTCTCTAATTTGTTGAATGCTTTCTCATAAAGAAGATTTTACTGTGCAACCTAGAAATTCCATTTTCAGGTATAAACTCAAAAGCATTGAAAACACAAGTGACTGTGTGCACATTTGCAGATGTGCACACAAACACACACACACTACTTGCATTTGAGGAGTACTATGCATTATGACCCAGAACAATAAATAACAGAAATGTTAGTCAGTAAATGAACAAATAAAATTGTGGTATAGTCACAAATGATATACTATTCAGTGATAAATAGGAATGAACTACTGATACACATACACATAAATAAAACTCAAAATGTAATACTTATTTGAAATCAAACCCAAATGATTATAAACTATGATTTATATATATGAAGTTTTAGAATGGACAAAACTAATCTACATGACAGAAAGTCTAGGGACAAGGAAAGGGATTGATTTCAAAGAGGATCAGGGGAGTATTTGGAGTAATGCAGATGTTTACATTTTGATTATGGTGATGTCAGTTACATGGGTGTGTTTTAGTATATTGATGTACATAACCCTAAGACAAAAGGTTCAGTAGATATATACAAGATGGCTATGGAAGTTTCAAAAACTCATTCAGAACTTTGGGAGCTTTCTGTAACTCACTTAAATTTTGTAATCTGCCAAGCACCTTTGACAGAGATGATCTCAACACCACCCTGTGTCATGTGCTCATAAAGTCTGTTAGTCACCAAAATGTGCTCAGGCCATGTAGACCTCTGTTTTCCAAAACCTTAAGACAATTATGAGTAGTGTGAGACTACTAGGGTTCATAACTTCATCCTGTAAAACCACTTGAGGCATAGATAAGATCCAGTTCTGGCTAAGCGTGATTTGGGTACTCCTGGTAGCTGGTGGAAGTTAATCTTCTGCATGTATACTTTTCCATATAATTAGTGTGATGGATTCTATGTCACCCAGTAAGAAACTGCATATCTTACCATATGCTGATATAAACACTAATAAACACCTTATATTTTAACCACCTTTTTTCTTTAAAATCTCATTTTCTATCTAGAACTGCACTTTCCATACAGTAGAATATAGACACATGGAGCTATTTAAATTTAACTACAATTAAATAAAATTTAAATTCAGTGCCTGACTTGTATGGGCTGCATCTCAGGAACTGTTAGAAACTACCATATTAGTTAGTGTACATATAGAATAATTCCAACATCACAGAAGTTCTACTGGAAAATAGATAAGGTCTTTTACAAAATATCTTGCCTTTTAAATTTGTCATCACTGAATAGTCATGTCCAATGCCAGCTTCTAAATAATATTCTAGATTGCTAATTTCATCATTTTTACAGAGCAGGGTGTTGATTCCAAATATCCCTTTATAGAATGTTAATCTCTTAAGTATTTTAAGTTCTTTTTAAAAAAACCTTAAGTGTACCATCTTTCCTCCATAATGGTACATTCATCAATGTTATGTCTGATGTGGTCCCTTCATGTTCATGAGGCAGTAAGATTTGAGCTTCAATACTAGCTGGAAAATCAGAATTTGTGTACAATATTCAGTCCACCATAGTTTATCTTAATGTTTACAATAAACTCACAGAGCTGGGTAGTGCATGCCCATTATAGCAACCACAATGGGTGAAATAGAATAGGAATGGATACTTCCTATTGTGTTGATGAAATGGTCTGATACAGGTTTTTGACAAAATTCTTGTTAGACTTCTGTAATAAAAAGATAGAATGTTTTCCAAGCATGTCAATTTGTGTATACACATTCAAAACTTTATGGAACTTATACTGTTGAAGTTATTATTAAAGAAGTTATATAAACAAAGTTCTTCAAGTTGGTAGAAAAAAATATTACACTACCCATCTGATTTTCCCAGGAAAATGCCTATCCTTGAATTGAAACAGACTCCAAAATCGATATTTGAGAATGTATAGCATTAAAATTTCAATGAACATAATTTCTGGCTTTTGTAAATGTACAAAAATAATAAAATCCAATCTTTAAAAATCATATTTTAAAGAAAAATTTAAATTTAAATGCTCCCAAATTGATTATTCATTTCTTTTCATGCCACACATGTTGCTTGTCAGTGGCTTTCACAGTCTGGCAGATAATGTAGTACATGTTTTACTAACACATAAATTAATCTTGCTGTGCTCCAAATTAGGAAACTTAATAATATAAAACTTCAAAAGAAAATATGTTTTCAGGTTAGACTCACACTATTTGAAAAAAAAATGTTAGCTAAAATTCAATTATACAGATCAAAGCAAAGGCAATTCTATATACACTTGAAATATTTAGCACATCACAAGTTATATAGCTTGATTGATAAATGCATGGTTTATGTAATTTATTTTTAAAATACTATAATATTTAGATATATAAACTAAATTATTTTCAATAAGGACAAATTTTTCATCACTAAACATTTACAAGGTATAAGTAATATATTTGTTAGTTCACCAAGTTTTTAGTTGACTACATAGTGTTGTCCTAGGCCTTGAGGAAGGAGTCCAAAACATAGACACAAATCTTTTCTGTAGTCCCCTGTGGTCTACTAGGCAGGGGTTGGGAAGCAGTTTTGCACCCAGATGATTAAGGATAGGTTATTATATGTTTTTGTTTTTAACAAATGTATTATATATTTCATAAATATAATACAGGCTGAGGCAGAATTAGATTTAAAGTTAGAGTACATGAAACAGTTTATTCTTATATTATTATTTATTAATTATTGTATTATTTTCAATAAAAACAACTATAAACCTACTTTGTCCCCCACATTGTATATGTTCAAATTTTTCACTGAATAATCAAAAAGAAAATTAAAGACATCAATGTTTTTGTTAAAAGGAGCAAATCTCTAAACAATTCTATAAGGAATCCAAATCTTATTATTAGAATTGTATTTTTGGAATTTAACCAATTTTTAGATGATTCTAGTCCTGTACTGATAAGATCAGAAAGGATAAGAGCATATTTATGTGTCTCTTCACTCTCTGCAAGATGTCAAACATCATAAAAATTTATAACTGCAAACTGAATTTCTGTTTCTGTCCAGTGGCATGGGCTTGCCCTGCTCTCATGACCACATGGAGAGTTGCATAAAATAAAGTGTCATTCATTAAGTAGTGTTCTTCTGATTATTTTAAGGATTAATTCTTTCTGACCTGATAAGAACAAAATGATCAGGGAATTAAAGATTTAAGAACTTATCTTAGTTGCTGTGCCAATTTAATATTGAATCTATGATCACTGCTATTTCAATAACCCCAGATTCTTACCACCCCTGGGCATGCAGTTCCTTCACATCTAGATTTATTCTTCACCTGATGGCTGATGAAAATGAACTGTGAACATAATACAACATTTACTATTATCCAAATTGAGATTTCAAGAGACAGATTGGTTTTTGGAAGTATCACTGGCCTAGTAAACTTATAAGACATTTTTTAAATTTTTTAACTTAATTGCTGTTCTTGTATAGTTTTCTGTCTTTTACTCCCATCCCAGCCCACTGCCCCAGCCCCTCCCACCTCCCTCCCATTTCCACCCCCCCACCCCCAGTTTTTGTCCATGTGTCCTTTATACTTGTTGCTCCAAACCCTTTCCCTTTTCCCCTGAAATTCCCTCCCCTCTCCTCTCTGGTGACTATCAGCCCTTTTAATCTTACAGGTTTGTTCAAAATGTATAAGGATCAAAATACTGAAAACTGTCACCAATTTGCCTCTGTCACCAACATACCTGGAATTGATATGTTTGAGCTGTTGACAATGAGATTTTCTGTGTAAATACTAAGATTTCAAAACCTATGCTTGAGAGTATGGCTTTATTTCTTCACTTTATTTCTTTATTTTTATTATTTAAACTATTGCAGATGTCCCCATTTTCTCCCCTGTGCCCCTGAGCCAGCCTCCACTCAATCCTTACTGACCCCACTTCTCTCTGGCCAGCACCAGTTGTTGTCTGTGTCTATGTATCACGCATATGTGTTCTTTGGCCAATTTCTTCACCTCCTTTCATCTGGTCCTCCATCCCACCTCTCCTCTGACAGCTATCAGCTTATTCCTTGGATCCATGCCTCTGTTTCTCTTTTATTCCTCAGTTTATTTTGAAATGCTTTTTTCCTGTTTTCAGATACTCATTGGCTTTTTATTAAAATCAATAATAAATGAAAACCGTTTTGGAGTATTCTGCCAGTATAATGTATATATTCCAAATTCTCATCTAGAATCCATGTAATAATAAAATAAAATAATGTAATAAATAATATAATGTAATAAATAAATAATGTAAGTAATAATAAAATAATTTACCAGTACATGCATACATGCATCATTAGTTGACTATAGGGAACAGAAAATATTTTGAATAGAATAAAATAAAAAGTATCTCTAAGTATGGGGGATAGTTCTTTGATTCATATTCAGCTTTTTAATTGAATGTAATAGAAAAGGAGCCTGTCTGATATCAATTCAATGATCTATTGTATAATCCAAAGAGATTAGATAAAAAAGTAATTAACCCAAAGCAAGTATGAGAAAGACCATGATTCAAATAAATGTAAAATCAATAAACTAGAAAATGACAAACTATCAAAAAAAAACAATAAAATAAGATTTTAATCCTTTGAAATGATCAATGAAGTTGGTATAACTCTAGCTAGACTGATTTTTTTAAACAGTTTACCTATATTGGGAAAGAAAGATAGAATTTTACTACAGATCCTTTAAGCATAAAAAATAATTAGTCAATATTATGAACAATTTCATGCAAATGAACTTGTCAATTTTTGAGATAGATAAGTTTCTTAAAATATAAAATGTTATAACAATATTAAGCCTGAACCCACATACATGCACACCGCACACAGTGCACTGCAGAAAACACCAGGCTACAATTGATGTCCTTAATGATATACTCCATTATACACTTAAAAAGGAATTATCACCAGTCCACAAAAAAGTTAAAAAATGTTGTAGAAATAATACATCCTAAGTCACTTTTGAGAGCAGCATCACCTCACATTAAAACCAGGCACAAGCATGGCAAAATAAAAAAATAATTATAGATAATGTTAATTATATTATGTGAGGGAAAATTCCATATATGTCTGTGCCTGTTTGTATGTATATATATGCTTATATATTATAGATGTAATATAGCCAAGTGACATTTATCCAAAAAATCAAGTTTGATTTATATTTGAAAAATCAATCAACATAATTCCTCACAATAACACTATCAAGAACATTTTTTATATATGTTAAATTTTCTTAAGAATTACAAATTGCCTGAAGTATTTCATTTTTACTTATTTTTATTGTTGTTCAAGTAGAATTGTCTCAAATTTCCTCCCACCATTAGCCCCTGCCCCACCCATTTATGCCTCCCACCCTTTATCTATGGATGGAACTGGAGAACATTATGCTAAGTGAACTAAGCCAGGTGGTAAAAGACAAATACCATATGATCTCACCTATAAATGGAGCCTAATCAACAAAACAAACAAGCAAGCAAAATATGACCAGAAATATAGAAATAAAAAACAAACTGACAATAACCATAGGGGTGGGGAGAGAGGGATAAGGAGGAAAGTAAGGGAAGGGTCATCAAGAAACAGGTATAAGGAACACATGGACAAAGAACTTTCTTTTAAAAACATAAGGAAGATAAAGCTAATAAATGAGAGACTAGGACAAAGGAAAGGATATCCACTCTTATCTCTATTCAAAATTGCACCTGCAAGTGCTGGAAGCAACCTAAATGTCCACCAGTATATGAGTGGACAAAAAAACTGTGGTACATTTGCACAATGGAATACTACTGAGCAAAAAGAAAGAAGGAGCTCATGACAGCATGGATGGAACTGGAGAGCATTATGCTAAGTGAAATAAGTCAGGTGGTAAAAAACAAATACCATATGATCTCACCTATAAGTGGAACATAATTTAAAAAAGCAAGCAAAATATAACCAGAAACATTGAAATAAAGAGCAAACCTACAGTAACCGGAGGGGAGGGGGAGAAGAATAATGGGGGAAAATAGGTGAAGATCCATCAAGGAACACGTATAAAGGACATATGGACAAAGCCAAAAGGGGTATGCACAAGGGTGGGAGGTAGGGATGGGTGGGGTGGGAGGCTGTGGTGGGGTGAAAATGAAGACAACTGTATTTAAACAACAATAAGGAAAAATTACACCTGAAGTCTTATTCTGTGGTATAAGTCAAGAAAAAAATAAAAGCTATAGAAATATGAAAGTAAAACTTCTTCAATTTTTATTTATGGTCATATATGTAAAAATACTAATATGCAAATTGTCTATCTACTAGAAATGATAAGAAATCTAATGATTTTATAAAATTAATGGTTAATATACTAAACTAATTATATTCAATATTTTATGGCCTATCAGTAAAAGGACTGGAAATAAGATTTTAAATTAGCATCAAAATCATAATATTTTTAGATAATGCATTAGCAAAACTTGGAAGACCTTTACTGAACACAAGATATTAATTAGAGTGAAATAAAAAGATGATTTTACCATGCTTGTGAAAATGTTAATATTTCTCTCAGTATATTAAAAAGTTGCACATCCTCTAATTAACTGAGTTAAAAGTATCTCAAAAAATTCAATTCAATGTTAGTTTTGTAGAAATGGAGAAGCAGATTTTTTAATTTATATGGAGTGAACATGGGATAGCCAAATCACCTCGGACATAACACTACGTTCTTTTAAAGTTTTTAAGGATATATATTACTTTCTTTAGAACTTCTTTTTCACAGAAGTATCAATAGGGAATGAAATGTTTACAAAATTAATTTATAAAGGTAATGCTATGGGCAAATGTATGAATATTCTTTTCAATGAACAGCACTGTTATATCTTCACATCAATAAAGAATAACAATCATTACCACTGCTTACCTCATACCTTAAACAGAAATTAAATCTATAGAACTGTAACATTTCTAGAGGAAAACATAGAAGAAATAATCTTGTGAGATTGGAGTAGGCAAAGATTTCTTTGATAAGACATAGCAGGTACAAATTACAAATGGAAATTTTATAAAATAAACCTCATCAAATTTATAAACACCCCAAAAGACAACATGAAAAAGTAAAATTACTATCTGCAACACAGAAATTTGACCAAAGACTTTTATAGACAATATGCAGGGTGGGTTAAAATAGGTTTATAGTAGTTTACATGGAAATAATATAATTATAAATAATACTACAATAATAAACTTTGTGTTTCAATAACTCACAACTGTAAACTTTCTTTTGCTCCATCCTGTAAAAAGAACTCTTACAATTTAATTACCAGGATACAAACAACAGGTCATATATTGTACTATATATGCATTATAAATTAGTCAGCATCATTAATTATTAAGAAAATAAAATTAAAATGATAAAGAGATATTAAATATTCACAAGCTATAATAGCTAAGATAAAAATACTGATTGGATAGTATCTGTAGCAATTGATAGTCTAACACATTGCTGGTGAGAATGTGAAATGATATAATTTTTAAAACAGTCTAACAGTTCTTATAACTTTAAGATACATTTATCACACAACCTCACAATTTTACTTTTAAATATTTACCCAAAGGAAATGAAACCTAATCCACACAAATACTTGTGCAGGAGTGTTCCTAGCAGCTTTATTAAAAAAAAGTGAATTTTACTTTTAAGTATTTATCCAAAGGAAGTGAAAACATATTCCATATACCATAAAAATACTTGTACATGAGTTTTTATAGCAGCTTTATTCAAGAAAGTCAATGCTGGAAATAATAAAAAAAGTTACAATGGCTAAGGGGATAAACAAACTGTAGAATACTCAAAGGACAGCAACAGTAAAATCCTTCTAAGCAATGAATTGCTGATACTTGCAACAATTTGGGTGGATCACAAAACATGCGGAGAGAAAAAAGCCAGGCAAATATAACACAGAGAGTATCATTTTATATTTGACAATGCTCCTTATGGAATTTAACATACTAAATAAGTCTAATTAATTTAACACCTCTCTTTGATATTAAAACTCATTTTTAAAATATAATTAACTTTATTTTAACCTTAGCTAGTTGAACTATGCATAACATTTTTTTCCCAGGATTCTTTTTCCTCAAACCTTCTGCAATTTCATAACCATTTTCACTTTTTCCTATTTGGAACAGTCATTCTTTCTCCTTACCAATTTTTCGTAAATAGTTGTTTGCTTCTACCCTTATTATTTCTAAGTAGTTTTAATTACATACATTAATTAGAATTCTTAACCCTTATAATAATTAATTCCTAGTGAAACTAAAAATGCACGCAATTGTGGACTAGCTCTTATATGATCATTTTGTGGATTGGCAGTCTTATAAATATGTTTCATAATTTCCAGATGTATATACTTTTCTTTCAGTATTTTTAATGTGGCCCAAAACATGTTTACATAGTAATAGATCCAAATATATTTAGTTCTTTTGTAGAAGGAAATCAAAAGAAGATAAACCTGTGTTCAATAATAAATGTATCAGCATTATATTTTAACAAACAAACAAGCAAGCAAAATACAACCAGAGACATTGAAATAAAGAACAATCTGACAGTAATAAGAGAGGAGGAGGGAGATGGATAATAGGGGATAATGGGAGGGGCATCAAGGTACATGTATGAAGGACACATGGAAAATGCCAAAGGGGGTGGGTTTGAGGGTGGGAGGTGGTGATGGGTGGGGTGGGAGGCTATGATGGGGTGAAAATGGAGGCAAATGTACTGGAACAACAATAAAAAATAATAATCTGGTATTCAATCTATGCCCATCATTTAATTTAACTTAGCAAAACCTATGGTTTTAACTTACCAAAAAAGACTTGGGGAAAATATATAAATAGACATACCATAAAACATAAGTATTGCTCTAATGCAGTGATTTACAACTTTTTTATCTCATGATACACATAAATTATCACTAAAATTCTATGGTACATTGTTATTTCCCCCAATCCAAGTGAGTAGAAAATGTCCCCAGGACTCAGAATGTGCATCATGTTTTTCCAGCCAATACTCTTCCTTCTAAATGAAGTAACTGCTTTTCTGACTTTGGTTCTTTATACCTGATCTTGAATGTCATGTATATGTAATAACCCATTATATATTTTTTTCACATCTAGCTTCTTTTGCTCTATATTTTACCTGGAAAATTTATCTGTCTGTTGCACATAGCAGTTCTCTGTTCTTTTTCATTTTATTGCTGTACTTTCATCTTTTAAACTGTTATTCTGTTGATGAACATTTTGGTTATTTCTAGTTTGCATCCATTATCAATAAAGTTGTGGCAGTGTTCTGGCCAAGATAGAGGTGTAGGTAGAAACCCTTCCCTTCCTTGCACAACCAAAAGGAGGATAACAAACAATCTAAAAGCAATAAACAAACAGAAGTGCCAGAAAATCAAACTGCATGGAACTCTAACAACCAAGGAATGAAAGAAACAGTCAACCAGACTGGTTCTCTGAGACAAAGAATTATGGTCCAAATAAAAGAAAGAATAGAGCAAAACTCCAGAAAGAGAGCTAAGTGATGAGGAGATAGCTAACCTATCTGATGGAAAGTTCAAAGCCCTGGTAATCAAAATGATCACAGATCTGATTAATCTTGGTTGCAAAATGAAAGAGCAAATGAAAGATACAGAAATGAAATAAAGCAAAATGTTCAGGGAAACAACAGTGTCAGCTGATTTCTCAAAAGAAAGCTTACAGGCAAGAAGGGGCTGGAATGTATTCCAAATCATGAAAGGCAAGGACCTACATCCAAGATTGCTCTATCTAGCAAAGCTATCATTTAGAATGGAAGGGCAGATAAAGTGCTTCTCAGATAAGGTCAAGTTAAAGGAGTTCATCATCACCAAGCCCTTATTATATGAAATGTTAAAGGGAATTATCTAAGAAATTGAAGAAGATCAAAAACTATGAACAGTAAAATGACAACAAACTCACTACTATCAACAAATGAACTTTAAAAAAAGACAAACAACAACAACAAAAAAAAAACTAAGCAAACACTAGAACAGGAACAGAATCAGAGAAATGGACCTCACATGGGGGGGGGGGTTCAGTGGGGAGAGGAAGGGGAGGAACAGGGGAGGAAAGGTACAGGGAACAAGAAGCATAATTGGTAGGCATAAAAGAGATGGGGAGAAGTCAAAAATGGTATAGGAAACAGAGAATTCAAAGAACTTGTAAGTACAACCCATGGACATAAATTAAGGGGGGAATGCTGGAAGGTTAGGGGATGCAAGGTGGAGGAGGGAGAAAGGGAAAAATTGGGAAAACTATAATGGCATAATCAATAAAATATACTTTAAAAATTAAATTGTGACAAACATTTTTATAAGTATTGCACACTAACTGATTGTGCCACTGGAGCTCCAGTGACAAACATTTTTATACAGAAACATTTTTGATGGATAAATATACTTATTTTTCTTGCATCAAAAATTTAGAATACAATTGCCAGATTATAAAATAGGCAACTATTTAGCTTAATAAATATATTAAATAATTTTTGTAAAAGAATTCTATTAAATTGTATACCACTAGCCACCTAAGAAAATTCTGAACCTTTGTTAACATTTAATATTGACAGTCTTGTGAGCTTTATTCTAGTCAGTGTGCATTTATACATGATCTCTAATAAGGGTTTTAGTTTACATTTTCCTGATGAGTTACTGCTTCAAATACCTTTATGTATGCTTATTTTTCATTTAGATATTCCTTTTGTAAAGGCCTATTCAAATCTTGCTATAATTTTAATTGAGTTGTAATCTTTTTTTTATTAGTTTTGAGATACATAGTCTGAGCACAACTTTTGGGGTAAATATAGCAAATATGCTTTCTCAGACTGAAGCCTGTAATTTTTTTACTCTATTAATGGTATCTTTTAAGGAACAGATTTCTTTATTTTAATGAAATCTACTGTAATAAGTCATTTTTTCTTATTCAAGACCAGAAAACCCATGGTAATAGTTTCTTATGCTTCTTTGTTAAGAAGCATTATTGTTTATCTTTCACATTTAGATCTATAGTCTATCTTGAATTAATTAATAATTGTGTATATTGTGAAATATGGATTATGTTTTATTTCCTTCCATATGGAAAATGAATTTTCCCACTGGTACTTGTAAAATAACACCATAATTTTTCCCTTTTGTGTATATTTGACAGTCTAGGAAAGAGAAAATTAGAGACTGAACTAAAGAATATTGTAAAAACAGAAATAATGAAAAACATTTAATTAGTTAAGGAGATACAGTTTACTGCATTTCATTAGTGATTCGGTTTTAACTTTGATGGAGCAGAATCGAAGATGACTCGGGGTTTGCTTTTGGCACCTGTGTGGGTGGTTATGTCCATTACAAAGATGAAAAATGCTGGAGGGCTAGCCTGGGCAGAGGAGTGCATACAAAGTGGAGAGACCATCCTTTTCAGCAAGTTAATTTGGAACTATGGATGGGAATACATGTTTGGATGGCAGTCTGACAGGAAAGTTTAAAAATTCAGATGACAGTCACTCAATATAGAAGCTAAAGACACAGAGCTGAAAAGAGGGCATTCCCTGGTCTAGGCAGACATGTCTCTTATTCAGCTCACCGACAGTTTAGGTATTCAAGACCAGTACCTGAGGAACAGAATAAAATATTACAAAAATTGCAAATAGAGACCTTTTCAAGCTTGTGCTGCACTCAAAGAAATTAAACTTCATGTAAATGGCTACAAAAAGGCACATTTAACAAATTTAATTAAATGTGGAAAGATGTGTGGTGTCATCAGGGTCCTCATCTGCTCACTTAGTGTCTCTTATCTGCTCACTCAGTGTCCCTCACCAACTCACTCTCAGTGTCTCTCACTTGCTAATTTAGTGTCCACACCTAAACCAATGGTACCCTGCTCAGTGACCTCTCTTACAGAATCAGTGTCCCTCATCTGCTCACTTAGAGTCTCTTATCTGCTTACTCTGGGACGCTCAACTGATCACTCCGTGTCCCAGACTTGCCCATTCAAGGTCTTCTGCTTGCTCACTCAGGATCCCACTTACTCTTGATTTGTGGAAAGTAACCAAAGTTTAATCTCCTTTCACCCAGGCAATTCTTTCTCCATATCAATGTATATTCTTGGAACCAGTAAAGTCATTATTCGTTCTAAAACTTTTTTTTTGTTCTAAAACTTTTGATTATGATATTTAGTCTTAAAATTTTGTTAATTCAGTTAAAATATCTTTTTCTTAGGGAAAAGGAAAGCTTATTGAAATGCATCAAAATAATGTTAATGACAGTGTGTGGCCATTTGGCAGGAGCTCAGTTGATCTGATTAGTTAGCAGAACGAATCAAGCTCTCTTGTTTGTGAGACAACTTCTCTTCCTCTGAAAGAAAGCTTATCAAATGAAAAAAAGAAAAAAGAAAAAAAAGTGAACATATGATTCCCTTTGCTCTACACTGCTATTTCATTTACTGGAAGAAAAGTTGTAAAACTAGAATAAAATACTGAAATTATTGTCTCCTTTCAGAGTTAAAAAACACATGGATTTTATAGGCACATTAAAGAAATCTACGTGCACAATGTTTTGGAATAAAGCTATACTTCATCTCAGTTGTTTGGGGGGTGATATTTTAAAATAAAAATACATTTTATTGATTATGCTATTACAGTTGTCCCATTTCCCCCATTCACTCGCCTCCATCCTGCACACCCCCACCCATCCACATCCCTCCCTTTAGTTCATGTCCATGTGTCATAATAATAAATTCTTTAGCTTCTACAATTTCCATACAATTCTTATCTGCCCCCTGTCTATTTTCTACCTACAATCTATGCTACTTATTCTCTGTAAATTCCCCCCTTCTATCCTCCTCCCACTCCCCTGTTGCTAACTCTCCATGTGATCTCCATTTCTGTGGTTCTGTTCCTGTTCTAAAGGCTTGCTTAGTTTGCTTTTGTTTTTGTTTTAAGTGTGGTTGTTAATAATTGTGAATTTGTTGTCATTTTACTATACATGTTTTTATCTTCTTTTTCTTAGATAAGTTCCTTAAACCTTTCATATAATAAGGGCTTGGTGATGATGTCCTCCTTTAACTTGAACTTATCTGAGAAGCACTTTATCTGCCCTTCCATTCTAAATGACAGCTTTGCTGGATAGAGCAATCTTGGATGTAGGCCCTTGCCTTTCATGATTTGGAGTACTTTCCAGCCCCTTCTTGCCTGCAAGCTTTCTTTTGAGAAATCAGCTGACAGTCATGGGAACTCCTTTGTAGGTAACTGCCTCCTTTTCTCTTGATGCCTCTAGGATTCTCTTCTTCATTTTGATCTTGGGCAATGTAATTATGATATGCCTTGGTGTGTTCCTCCTTGTGTCCAACTTCTTTGGGACTTCTTCTTCTCTGAGCTTCCTGGACTTCCTAGAAGTCTGTTTCCTTTGCCAGATTGAAGAAGTTCTCCCTTATTATTTGTTCAAATATCTTTTCCACTGTTTCTCTTCCTCTTCTCCTTCTGGTACCCCTACAATTCGGATGTTGGAACATTTAAAGATATCCTGGATGTTCCTAAGCCTCTCCTCATTTTTCTGAATTATTTCTTCATTCTTTTCTGATTGGATGTTTCTTTCTTCCTTCTGGTCCATTCCATTGATTTGAGCCCCAGTTTCCTTCCCATCAGTATTGGTTCCCTGTACATTTTCCTTTATTTCGCTAGCTTGGCCTTCATTTTTTCATCTAATTTGTGACCAAATTCAACCAATTCTGTGAGCATCCTGATTACCAGTGTTTTGAACTGTGCATCTGATAGGTTGGCTATCTCTTCATTGCTTAGTTATATTTTTTCTAAAGCTTTTATCTGTTCTTTCATTTGGGCCATTGTTTTTGGTCTTGACACACCTGTTACATAGTGAGGGGTGTAGCCTTAGGTGTTCACCACGGTGGGGCAATCCAGTTGCTGGTTTGTGACACATTATGTGGGGCAGGGGTCCGAGAGGGAACAGTGGCACTTGCTCTGCTCTCTGGCAAATTTAAGTCACTTCCTGCTTCCCCCAAGCAAATTGAGCCCTTCTGGTGCTGATTCTCATATGGGTGGGTTTGTGTACATCCTGGGACCCTGTGGGTCTCTCCAACAAACTCTCCTGTGAGGCTCGAGTTCCTCCTGGTACCTCAACCCTGACAGATGTTTTCAATTTGTGTTTTGAGACTTTATTTCCTATGCTGGGACCCTGGGTTGCACAGTCTGTCTCACTCCCTGGTTTCATCTGGTTTATCCACACGTGAAAGTGGGACTTCCAGGTCTGCCAGCCACCTTGTGTGCCTCACCCCTCCACAATCCACCACATCATTGGATCTGCCTGCTTCTGCCCTGCACACCTGGGGTCCTCCAGCTGCTGCTCTTTTTGTCACAACCATTTTCTGTCCAGCCACCCAACTCCACCCCTCCTACTGGTCTGGATTAATGTATCTACTTTAACTCCTTGGTTATTGGGCTTCCACACAGTTCAATTTTCTGCCAGTACTGGTTGTTTTTTGTTTCTTAACTGTTGCCATTCCTATTTTGATTGTACAAGGAGGCACAGTATGTCTACATACACCTCCATCTTGGCTGGAAGTCCTTGGAGTGATTTTAAAATTATGCAATACCATTTTCTCCTTAAAAAGCTGATTTTCCCTATAAGTGGTATTTCTAAAAAAAGATCAGATATTTACTTGGAATAAATGAATTATATTCTATTTAATATCAACATTTTTAAATTTCTGCTTTTATAATGATTAACTATGTATAATATATATTTACTTAAAGAACAGTAATTTATTTCTCACAGTTCTCTTTTTCTTTTCTTCTTATTAAATTTATTGGAGGTGATACTGGTTAACAAATTATACAGGTTACCAATGCACAATTCCACCACATATGATCTGTACACACTGTATTGTGTGTCCTCCACTGCAAGTTAAGTCTGTCTGTCAGTCCATCAACAAATGAAGGGAAAGAGAGAGAGCAATAGAAAGTCGTGGACACAGACAACAGTGTGGTGATAGCTAGGAGGAGGAGAACAGAAGGAGGTGGATACAGGTATAGAGGGAATAAATGGTAGCAGATGGAGACTTAACATTTTTTAAAAATTGTGACAAATATGTTCTGGCTGGTGTGACTCAGTAGATTGAGCATCTGCCTGTGAACTGAAAGGTTTATGGTTTGATTCTCGATCTGGGCATTACCTGGGTTGTGGGCCAGGTTCCTAGTTGGGGGTGTTGAAGAGGCTGACAATCAATGTTTCTCTCTTCCCCTTTTCTCTTCCTCACCACCCTCTAAAAATATATACTGTATTTTTCAGACCATAAGATGCACCTAAGTTTTAGATGAGGAAAATAAGAAAACAATTTTGAAGCAAAAAATGTGGTAAAATATTTAATAACATAAATAGAGTAATATTTCTCCAATGTGAATATAGACAGAACTCAACAGCAGCATTAACAATGATTATTCCTCCTAAATTTGGGTGGGGGGAGTGTGTCTTCTAGTCTGGAAAGTATGGGTAAACAAAATCTAAAAGTAAAAACATGTAGTAAAATACACACAATAAAATTCACCTTTATTTTTTAATTTAATTTATTTATTGAGGTAATATTGATTAACATTATATGTTTCAGGTAGCAATTTATTATTTTATAAAAATCTACTGATTTATTTTTTATTTACTTTTAGTTGTTGTTCTTGTACAGTTTTCTGTTTTCTACTCCCATCCCAGCCCACCGCCCCAGCCCTCCCCAGCTCCCTCCCATTTCCACCCCCATAGTTTTTATCCATGTGTCCTTTATACTTGTTCCTGTAAACCTTTCCCCTTTTCCTCAGAGAGCTAGAAAAAGAAGAAAAACCTAAGACCCAAATTAATAGAGAAAATAAATTATAAATATCAGAGCAGAAATAAATGAAATAGACACTAGAAAAACATTAGAAAAATAAATGAATACAACAGTCATTTTCTTCAACATATACAAAATAGACAAAGCTCTAACTCTCTAACCAAGAGAAAAGGAGGGAGGATAGAAATAAATAATATTTAAAGTGAAAGAGAATACATTGCAACTGATAAAACAAAATCACAAAGGACCATAACAGGGTATTATGAAAAATTACATGCCAATAAATTGAATAACCTAAATGAAATGGATAAGTTCCTGAGAATGTATAATCTACTGAGGCTGAATTATGAAGTATTATAAAATTTGAACAGAAAATAATAGCTATAGAGATTAAAACAGTAATAAAATATCCCTCAACATAGAAAAAAAATTCAGGACCAGATGGTTTTATGAGTGAATTCTACCAAATATTTAAGGGAGAACTAATACCAAATATTGAAGAGAAATTACTCAAAATCAATTTATGAGGACAGAATAACCTGATACCAAATTCAGATGAGGACAGCATAAGAAAAAAATTATGGAGCAATATCTCTGATAAATGTAGGTTCAAAAATTCTCAGAATACTATTATCAGTGTGAATCCAACAGCTCATTAAAATAATCACATAGCCATGCCCAAGTGGGATTTATCCCTAGGTTACAAGAAGAATTTAAAATATATAAATCAATAAATGTGATCTACCACATTATAGAATAAATGATAAAAATCATTTCATCATCTCAATAGATGGAGAAAAAGTATTTGACAAAAATGAAGCACTTATTTTTCATGACAAATACTCAAAACAAATAGGGTGTGAAAGAAACATACCTCAAAACAATAAAGGCCATAGGTGAAAAAATGCACAATAAACATTATGCTTTATGATAAAAGTTTGAAAGGTTTTCCTGAAAGTTCAGAAACATGTCAAGGCTGCCCACACTAACCAATCTTATCCAACATAATATTGGAAGTCCATGCTGGAGTAATCAAATAAAGAAGAGAAATAAAAAGTGTCCAAATTGAAAAGGAAAAAGTAAAGTTGTCATTATCTACAGCTGATATGATCTTATATTAAAGAAGCTCCTAAAGTTTAACCAAAACCCTGTTGGAACTAATCAATAGATCAGCATATAAAAATCAGATGCATTTTCATACAATAAAAATCTGTAAAAATAAAGAAAACTATCTTATTCACAATATAATAAAAAACTGTGAAATATTTATGCATTATTTTAAATTTTTTAAATATATAATCTTTATTATATTTTTCCATTACCAGTTAGTCCCCTTATACCTCCTTTCCCCCAGCAATCCCCACACTGTTGTCCATGTCCATGAGTTCTTTTTCCTTTTTGCTCAATCCTTCATCCCCCTAACCTTCCCCCTACTAATGAAGTGAAAGATCTGTACAAAAAAAATAAGACTTTAATAAAAGAAATTATAGGAGCCCTGGCTGGCATAGCTCAGTGGATTGAGTACAGGCCTGTGAATCAAAGTGTTGCCAGTTTGATTCCCAGTCTAGGGCACATGCCTGGGCTGCAGGCCAGGTCCCCAGTAGGGAGCATGTGAGAGGCAACCACACACTGATGTTTCTTTCCCTCTCTTTCTCTTTCCCTTTCCCTCTCTCTAAAAATAAATAAATAAAATATTTTAAAAAAGAAATTGAAGGAGACACAAGAAAATGGACATGAATAATTAATTTGTTAAAATATACCTATACTACCAAAAGTCCATATTAGATTCAATGCAAGCCTTACAAAAGTTCAAAAGACATATTTCACAGTCATTGATAAAATTCTAAAACTTATATGGAACCACAAAAGACTATAAAAAGCCAAAGCAATTCTTGAGGGAAAAAGAAAAGAACAAAGCTGGAGATATTACACTTCTGGATTTCAAATTATACTACAAAATTGTAGTGATCAAAATGGTATTATACTGGAATAAAAATCAACATATAGACCAATGGAACAGAACACAGGACCTAGAAATAAACACCTGAATAATGCTCAACAAATATTTGTCAAGGGAGCAAAGGTACTTAAAGGAGAAAAGATATTCCTTTCAGCAAATAGTGTTGCATAAATTGATAACCACACACAAAATGTAATATCTGATCCCTATCTCATACCATTCACAAAAGTTAAATCAAAGTAGATGATGGATTTAAATGCAATACTTGAAACTGTAAAAATCCTAAATAAAACACAAGGAAGAAGCTCCATGACATTAGTCTTGGTGATATATATTTTTTTGATATGACACCAAAAACACAAGCAAAAAAATAAAAAAGTTGAACAGCATCAAACTAAAAGAAATCTACACAATAAATCAAACAATCAATAAAATGAAAATCAACCTATTGAATAGGAAAAATATTTGCAAATATTTACAAACCACTTATTAAATAAGGGATTAATATTTAAAATATATAAATAACTCATAAAACTCAATAACAAAAATAACAACTTGATTTAAAAATTTGCAGTGGAACTGAATAAACTTTCTATGCCAAAGAAGACCTCTAAATGGCCAACAGGTGCATAAATGTTAGACCCAAAACCATAAAAATCCTAGAAGAAAACATAGGCCGGAAAGTATCTGGTTTGTTTGTAGCAATACTTTTTCTGATATATCTCCTTAGGCAAGAAAGATAAAAGAAAAAATAAACAAAGGAGACTACATCAAACTAAAATGATTTTGCACAGCAAAGGAAACTATCAAAAAAATAAAAAGACAACCCATGGTATGGGAGAACATATTCAGAGTTACATCTGATTAGGGGTAACTATCCAAAATATATTAAAAATATATAAAACTCAACACCAGTAAAAACAAATAATCCAATTAAAAATGGGCAAAGGACCTGAACAGATATTTCCCCAAAGAGGACATATAGATGGCTAATAGACATGTAAAAGATATACAAAGTCATTAATCATCACAGAAATGCAAATTCAAACTACAATCAGATATAACCTCACACCTGTCAGAATGTCTATCATCAATAAATCAACAAACAAAAAGTGCTGGTCAGGATGTGGACAAAGGGGAACAGTTCTGCACTGTTGGTGGGAATGCAGATGGTGCAGTCACTGTGGAAAGCAGTATAGAGATGCCTCAAATAATTAAAAATGGATCTGATTTTTGATCCAGTGATCCCACTTCTGGGAATATATCCCAAGGAACCCAAAATGTTAATTCTAAAGAACATAAGCACCCCTATGTTCATTATAGTCACCAAGATATATGAATGGATAAAACAGCTATGGGACATTTACACAACGGAATACTACTTCGTTGTAAAGAAGAAGAAAATGTGTTCTTTGCAACAGTGTGGATGGACCTGGAGAACATTACACTAAGTGAAATAAACCTGTCAGAGAAAGACAAATACCTTATGATTTCACTCATGTGGAATGTAATAAACAAACTGAAATAACAAGAAAAAAAGAGACAGACTCAGAGAGCAAGCTGACAGCTTAAAGCTGGGAAGGGGTGGGCTGAGGGGTGGAGGGATCAGCAAAACAGAAAAAAGACTCATGGACATAAACAACAGTGTGGTGATTATTGGGGGTGGGGTGGGCATAAGAGGGATAAATGGTAGTGAAAGAAATACAATACACATTTTAAAATAAATTTTTAAAAATAAAAAAGATGCTCAACGTCACTAATTATTAGAAAAATGTCAAATCAAAACACATTTAACTACCATCTCGCACCTGTTAGAATGGCTATTATCAGGAAGACAGCAGATAACGATTGTCATGAATATGAAGAAAAGTAAACCCTTGTACACTGTTTGGTGGAATGTAAACTAGTATAGCCACTGTGGAAAAATTATGGAAGTTTTCTCAAAAAATTCAAAATAGAACCAATGATCCAACAATCTTCCTTCTGGATATATGTCCAAAGAAAATAAAAACAAAGTATCGATCTAAAAATTGTCAGAGGTGAGGAAGGAGAGGATGGGAGGGGGAAGGGTTTTCAGGAACTATTATAAAGGACACATGGACAAAACCAAGGGGAGGGGTGGAAGCAAGGGAGGGAGGTGGGTTTTGTTTGACTGGGGTGGGGGGGAGTGGCGGTGGGGGGAATGCAGACAACTGTAATTGAACAATAATAAAATAATTTTTAAAAAGAAAGGGAATACCAATCAATAACAAAACAAAGTATCAAAGGGAAATCTGAACTCCCATGTTTATTACAGCATTACTCACAGTAGCCAAGTTAAGAAACAACCTGTGTCTTACCTTGTTGGATTAATGGAAAACAAAGATGTGAAATATATATATATATATGAATATATATAAAATGGATGTTATTCATCAATGAGAAAGAAGTAAATCCTGTCATTTACAACTCCATGGATGGACCTTGATGGCATTATGCTAAGTGAGGCAAGCCAGAAGAGTAAGAGAAATACTATATAACACAAAAATGTGGAATTCATAAAAGTCAAACTTGTAGAAACAGAGAGAGTAGAATGGTAGTTACCAGGGGCTTGAGGGTGGGGGAATTGGGGAGATGTTAATGGATACAAACTTGCAACCTGAAGATGAATAAGTTATGGAGATTTAATGCACAGCATAGTGATTATAATTAGCAGCACTCTATCTACTATATGCTTCAAATTTGCTGACAGAAGAGCTTACATGTTCCCATCACACAGAAAAAATAATTATGTGACATGATGCAGGTGTTAGATAATGCCAAGGTGGTAATCATATTGCAATATATAGAAGTGTATCAAATAAACATATCATACACTTTAAATTCACCCAAAGGTATATGCTGATTTATCTCAACTTTTAAAATATTCTAAAATAATTATAAAAATAATTCTGAGAGTGTTCTCCAATGCATAAGACTATTCATTCTCATACAATAACACCAAAGTACTAATTAACTTACTAAACTTTATTATTTTTAGTGTTGATCTTTTATTCATATTAAAATATTTCACAGATTATAGATGTACTTTTCTTAAACTAGAGGGGAGGTGGGAGGGGATAGTGGGGGGAAAGGAGGAAAGGTTTTCAGGAACATCTATAAAGGACACATGGACAAAAACAAAGGGGGCAGGATCAAGGGTGGGAAGTGGGGATGGCGGGGGAATGGGGGGAGTGGTGTGGGAAAATGGAGACAACTGTACTTGAATTACAATTTAAAAAAGTTTTAAAAAGTTAAAAAATTGTACATTTTTATAGCACACAAAGAAAATGAAAAACAAAATGTCATTTAGCAACAGAACTGATCTAAATATATGTGTAACTCTGACCAGCGCAACTGATCAACCCTGATCAGTTGGTTGAGTATCTTCCTGCAAAACAAAGGGCCACTGGTTTGATTCCTAGTCAGGGCACATGCATGGATTGCAGGGTCAGTCCATGATCAATACTTTTCTCACACATCAATGTTTCTCTTCCTGCCTTTCTCCCTCCTTTCCCCTCTCTCTAAAAATGAATAAATAAAATCTTTTAAAAAATAAAATAAATAACATATGTGTAACCATGGAAAACTATAGGTATTTATTGAGATATAATATAAATCTATCCTGCCCTGGCTGGTGTAGCTCAATGGACTGAGCGCGGGCCTGCGAACCAAAGGATCACAGTTCAATTCCCAGTCAGGACACATGCCTGGGTTGCAGGCCAGTTCCCAGCAAGGGACACACGAGAGGCAACCACACATTGATATTTCTCCCCTGCTCTCCTTCCCCTCCCCTCTGAAGATAAATAAATAAAATAAATAAAAATTATTTAAAAATAATATAAATCTATCCTGATATATACTATAAATGGGTAAGTGTTTCAAGTGCCTTTGAATATATGAAAAGAGCATTTTGAGTACTTATAAAAATATCTGGACATTATTCCCATCTGTTTCATTTCTAAAATCTATTTAGGATAGTTAAAATGAACTATATTTTTAGTCTACTAAACTGGATTTTACAAAAGCTACAGAGTATTTTAAAAGTGTATTAACCATGATATTATTCTAATATGTACCCTTTCCTTTCATGTTAAAAATATTTAGCAGCAAAGGCAACTTTTAGGATTCTGGTTTTACCTTCCTTATTTCTTTGTTTCCAGTGTTTTGACATATGCTTTCTTGGTCCCCTTGATATACAAAAAGGCACAGCTTTCAAAAGCAATATAATACAAAATTATTTTATACTGTATAATCTCAACTTTTTATATCTTCTACAAGTAAACTTTGTTGGTTAGAAAAATAAAAGTCTCCATATACCCTCTCATCTTTTTCAAGTCTTAATTTATCAAACCCAAGGCTTTCTTACATTTAAATCAATATAGTGTGAGGATGTTATTTATTGTCAATAATACAGTGCAGTGGAATATGTGGAATGAATCAAAATGTGGTCAGAAAGCTATATTGACATACGAATATGAACAGCCCTGCTTTGTTATGAAACGATGCTTCATACTTAAGTAAAGATATCCTAGACTGTAGGGGACTGTACAAAACTATAGTGGCAAGACTTTGAAATCGCCAAAGCAATGACAATCCCAGATTATTTTTCATGAAAATAAAATTGGCAATTCAGTTGTTAAAAATAGAATTTTGTTTTCAAACATATTATTCACTACTGTTTGGTCACAAAATTTAATTTTCCCTTGGACAGCTGATTCATTAATTCTGATGTACTCTTGTTTCCTTTATGTGACTAACAATCATATTTTGAGGATTCTGTTATAACTTCTGAGAAACAAGGCAGGGCACAGAAAGGTGAAGACCTGTTGTAAGCATTACAATATTCTGTTCATTATTTGACTTTCAACTGTATTGAAAGCATAAATTTGGTTAAAATTTTGTATGGCATTTTCTTTTGGGTTTTTTTTTTTAATGCACATGTAAGTAAAATCATATGAAATTTGTCTTTCTCTTCATGAAATATTTTACTTAGCCTAATGGCTTCTGAGTTCATGCATGTTGTCAAAAGTGGCATGATTTCATTCCTATTTATGACAGAGTAGTATTACATTGTATATATACATCACAACTTTTTTATTCCTTCATCTATTGATAAACACCAAGGTTGTTTCCATATCTTCCATATCTTGGCTCTTATAAATAATGCTGCAATAAACATAGTGGTACATATATCTCTTCAAGCTAATATTTTTGTTTCATTTAGATAAGTGTCCAAAATTAAAATTTCTGGGTTATATGATAGTTCTATTAATTTTAAGTTTTTAGGAATCTTCATACTGTTTTCCATAGTGACTGCACCATATTACATTCCCACAAACAGTGCAAGAGGGTTACCTTTTGTTCATAGTCTCAACAACACTTATTCTCTGTGGGTTTTTTTTAATAATAGTAATTCTGACAGGTAGTTAAAATATATAATTGTGGTTTTGATTTGCATTTTTTTGATGATTAGTGATGTTGAACATCTTTACATCTGTCCATTGGACATCTGTATGTCTTCTTTGGAAAACTATATATTCAAGTCCTCTGTCCAATTTTAAATTGGATGGGTTATGGGGTTTATGATGTTGAGTTGTATGAGATTGTAAAGCAAATTTCTGAAAAATAAATTCATTTATTGCTAAATGTGGAGAAAATTAATTTATCTGACAAAATTTGAAATTTCAAAATTTCAAAATCAGTATGCAGTATTTATTGCTTATGCTAGTATAAATAATGTCTAATTTTGATAAGTAATTTAGTTTTTTGGGTTGTTTTCCATAAAATATATATGTATAAAAATCCATAAAATGAATATTTATCATCAAATATGAATCATAATAATGAATAATATTAACCCCAGTGTACCCATCACCAAAATTAAGAAACTTAATCAACGAAACAAACAAGCAACCAAAATGTAACCAGAGACATTGAAATAAAGAGCAAACAGACAGTAACCAGAGGGGAGAAGGTGAGGAGTGGGGAAATGGAGGAAAATAGGGGGTGATCAAGGAACATGTGTAAAGGACACATGGACAAAGCCAAAGGTGGGTAGGATCAAGAGATGGGTGGGGCAGGGGGGGAATGGTGAGTGTGAAAATGGAGACAACTATACTTGAACAACACTAAAAAAAGAAAAAAAAAGAAACAATATGGGTACCTTAGAAGCTTTGTGATTACCAACAAATCACACCTTCCTCTGCTTTCCCACCACTATCAATATGCTTATTTTAATGTTATGCAACCCTCTTTTAAAAATTATTGTACTTCCAATATATGCATACTTATATATCATTTATTGTACATCATTATAAAATATATAATTTTGTTTTTAATTTTATACTGTTTTCTTTAACTTGCCACTTTCTCTTATGGTAAAGTCTTTGAAATTTGTCTATATTGTTGTATGAAGTTGTAGTTTATTCATTTATGAGTGTGAATAGTATTCATTAATATAAATGCACTAAAATACATGTATACATTTTACTCTTAATAGGTATTTGTATTTGTTTTTCCTTTAATGGTTCTATGAGCAGTTGTATAATTTTCCTGTTAATACCACACATTCAAAAGTTTCTCTAAGTTATATATATAACTAGGCAATAAAGTTTATATATTCTCATTTTAATAAGTATGTGGATTGTTTTCCAAAGTGATTTTTATGATATATATTTTTATTAGCCATGTCTGAGCTGCTGTTGCTTCACATATAATGAATGACTTAAATTTTTTAAAGATATTTGACAACTTTTTTCCTAATTGGAAACAAGGTGGATATGTAATAGTATCTCATTTAGATCTTAATTTACATTTTTGTGATTACTAACAATGTGTGTATCTTCATATATATTAGCACCATTCATGTTTGCTCTGCTAAAATGTCAGTTTCTTTGTTTATTTTTTTAATAGATGATGATGACGATGATGAGGATGATTATTTATATGGTCTCAGAGTGTAATGAATACTAATCTTTTGTCAGTTATATAATTTCTAAATATCTTTCTAAGTATATGGCTTATATTTTCAATTCTTCATTGTCTATTTCTAAAGGTTTTTTTTTTACATTTTATTTATTTATCTTTAGAGAGGAAGGGAAGGAGAGAGAGAGAGAGGGAGAAAAATATCAATGTATGGTTGCCTCTCGTGCGTCCCTTGCCAGGAACTGGCCTGCAACCCAGGCATGTGCCCTGACTGGGAATCGAACCACGATCTTTTGGTTCACAGGCCCGTGCTCAGTCCACTGAGCTACACTAGCTAGGGCTTCAATGTCTATTTCTAAGAACAATAATTATTCATCTTAATGCAGGTGGATCTAGCAAATATTTCCTTTATTATTTATAACGTTTGATAATCCATTACCTCGCCTGAGTTTATAAAGGGAGAGTCCAGACCAAGTTGGATAACATAATCATTTATTATGTTACTGAACTATAGTCATAGTTAGTTTAATATATGCTTATTTGATTTCATTTCTGTATGATTCTGGATATAGTGAATAGGTCATTGGGACCAATATTTCTTCTGAGTAAAACTAGGAAACCTGGAAAAAATAAAATAACATGAATTAGAAGACTCAAGAGAACTACAAAGAAATAAACTTATTGAGTCAAGATCTAAGAGAAAAAAAGGAGAAATGACTTTTGGTGTCACTTCCCCCAATGCCTTTCAATTACATAGAAAAGAATCTGAAAGTCAAAGTAGAGCGTTCCATGAGATTAGAGCCTGCCAGGAATGGGGCTGGGGGGTAGCAATGTTGACAAACTCAGTTTTGGTACCTCATATCAAATTCATGTGCAAATTCTACCAGTACTCCTTCTAAAATAAGATATATCACTTTTAAATGTAAATAATATTTCAGCCTCTCCCTATATTAAAAAAACTCTAACAATTTCTAATTGATGGTGAAATTATCTCCAACTCCCTCATCTCTCATTCTTCCCCTGCCTCCAGGTAGCAAGTTTGGTATGCTTTGTCCCCAGATTTACATAAGGTTGTGTTCACTGTTACCTTCAGACCTCAGTTCAAATTTTTACCTTCTCTGAGAATTTCTTCAACTACCCTACTTAAATGACCCTTCATACATCACTGACATCATCCAAATCATTTCGTATGCATTACTCTGTTTTATGTTTTCAAAGCAGAGATCATTTACTGAGAGGCTCTTGTTCTGTGCCTCATGCCATCTACAGATCACTCCTCTGGAGAGCAGGGACCTTGCTTGTTTTTTTTTTTTTTTTTTTTTTTCACTGCTCTCTGCTGTGCTAACACAATGGGATATAACATGCACTGAAAAAGTGTGAAACAGTATATTGATGCTTACTGCACAAGCACTGGGTCATAAAGCCTCTTGTTTTTCCATGTGTGTCAGTCACAAATATTTCATCTTTTTTTATCTGTGTTGGCTGTTCTGTTTTATATTTAGTAGGTTTTGGTAAGCTAAATGGAAATAGATTATTATGAAACACTATAGGAGAACAGTCTCAGAATCTCACCTGTCCAAATGAGATGAAGAAAGATATCTTTATTTATAAACTTAAGAGCCTAAGTATCTTCTTAAAGCTCTGTCAGCCTGCACCTAAGTGTCTGGATAATATTTGTGTTTCCGGAGTGAAATAGCAGACAGCACATCTGTTTTTCTCATTTTCCCTTTGTCAAACTCCTGTCTCACTGTCTGACTGGCTTTTCTGATTCTCTCACACACTATTCTACTCTGTTCCCTTTACTCCGTTGCTATCCTTATTTTGGTGATTTCACCTCTTTTATACGTTGGCTTACTCTGAAAATTGCTATGAAGAATGTCATACTTCAACTACTGCCATAACTGATGCATACTATTATTTTTATTTTGTCTTATTTGTATGGAGTGGAAAACAAATGATCAGTTTTTACTCTGTTGCTTTGTGTGATTGGTATTTGTCTAAATGAATCTATATTTATTTAAAACTCAATACTACTGAGTCTGTGTGGGTTTGTGTGTGTGTGTGTGTGTGTGTGTGTGTGTGTGTGTGTGTGTACAAGGAGAGGAAGAAAGAATGATTTCTTATTTTCTCCATAGCCTGATGTCCATAATTGGGGTTAATCACCCTTTCGAGATTGCTCATAGGCAAATATTTAAGATGACAATTTTAGCTGAAGCAAATATAAATGAAAGTAAGAATATGTATACTAAATGTCTTTAAAACACTGAGTAAAGAGACATGTTCATCATTAGACTGTTATAAATATTTGCTTGACTAATAAGTTACTGAGACTTATTAAATTGCATCAAACTTATTTATTTACCTTTTATGATACTAAATATGCCCAAGGAATTTAAGTACCTCCCAAATATATTTTTATCCCAATTAACTTTTTTTGTTCTTATTTGTTTTGCATTTTTATTGTTGACACTCTTACAGATGCCTCATTTCTCCCCCATCGGCCTACCTCCACCCAGCCCCCGCCCTCCCTTCCCTCTGGTAGTGACCAGACTGCTGTCTGTGTCTATGAGTTTTGCATATATGTTCTTTAGTTATTGCCTTCCTATTCTTTCATTCAGTTACCACCACCCCTGCCCCCATCCCCTCTCATGGCTGTCAGTCTGTTCCATGTATCCATGCCTCTGTTTCTATTTTGCTTATCTGTTTATTTTCTTCATTAGATTCCACATATAAGTAAGATCACATGGTATTTGTCTTTCTCTAACTGACTTATTTCACTTTAGTTTTAAAAATTAATTTCTTCTGTATAAATTCTAGTTTAAAGTGTCCTCATGAATATATCTCAATGGGTTTTACTCCAATTGCAACTTGAAGTTTTCCAATCAGTACATTTGGTGCTGTTGAACTCTAAAGATTTCTATTTTCAAATGAATGTGAATAAAACAAAATAATGAAATTACATATAGCCTTTGTTATGAAGTCTCTCCAATAAAGCCTCCGGGAGCCTCATTCCTCTTCTTCTAGTGAGATTCTTTTCACACGTTCTCTTATCTTGTTGACCTTGAATTCAACTTTTTCCATTATGATGTGATCTCCATCCTGATGCCTCTTGTAGTTCCAACTTGTTACCACAAGTTACCTGTAGCCACCTCATAAACATAACATTTTGCCTTTTATCGGGGTCCTTCTTTGTGTGCCAAACTGGAATTTTGCAACCCCTTAGATCCTGTGTTATCTTGACCATTGCAGTAATTTTTGGAATTGTCTTTTCTGAGCATAATAGATATCTATTATCCAAGTCTTTTTAAAAATGCTTCAGAAATGTACATTTTATAAAAATTCTATGTGTATACTACTGTAGTGGTAGGAAAAATCCAAATAATGTGGAAGCTTATGTACCCAGGTTGACAACATATTTCTCTCTCTCTCTCTCACTTAAAAGTCTCAATTTTCCACCATACTTTATTTTACTCTGGCAGCAACATCTCTTGACCACATGTTATAATTGTTAATATATTACTTATGCAGGATATAAATTACAATTGGCAGTGAAGACAGACACTTTTACATATGGAATTGTCTTGATGCTGTATGTCTGGTTACTGTCTCTATCTTTATTCTGAACTAAATTAAATAGCACCTATCATGGACTAAATTATGCTCCCCCCAAAAATTGTGTATGTTGAAACACTAAACCCCAGTACCTCAGAATGTGACTATATTTGTAGATGGAATCTTTAAAGAGGTTCTTTAAATGGAATTTAAAGAATGGAATCTTTAAGTGTAGTTAAATTGAATTTACAGAATAGAATCTTTAAATGTAGTTAAATTGAAATGATTAGGATGAGCCCTAATCTGATATAAGTGGTTTTCTCTTGTAAAGAGAAAATTAGGGCAGAGATATATACAGAGGGAAGACCCTGTGAAAACACAGGCAGAAGATGGCTAAATGCAAGTCAAGGAAAGAAGATATCAAAGAAACAAACCCCACAGACACAGTCATGATCTTAGACTCATGACCTACAGAACTCTGAAACAATTCATTTTTGTTGTTTAAGATGCCCAGGCTCTGGTATTTGTTATTGTAGCCCTGGCAAACTAATATTTTTCATCAAATAAATAGTGCCTAGCCTTGCATCTCAGACTTACAGATTGTTCATAGTATGGCTCAGCTTTACTTTTTCCGTAAGTATCCTGAGACCATCTTACCGTAAGTTGGCTATGCTCTGTTTATTGGGATCTCATCTAGAGCTATACTGATGGCCAGCCCCCAAAGATCACTGTAATAACACAAATCTTCAAGAGAATCTTACATAGATCTGAACTTTTATATTTTATAGTATAATTTTTGTTTTCAAAATTCATTTTCCCAAACAATTCAATCAATAGTCCAAAATATTCACATTGTATATTTTTAAAGGCATTTGATTGACAAAAACCTCCTTTGACAAGTATAAAACAGGTCAAATATTTTTGCCAATACTTTCACTTGTATATTAAACTTTACTTTTTTCTAAAATCATATCAGTCATTTATTTTACAACATTCTCCAGCCTTACTTGTTCTTGAAAAATTATCTGCTTTTGCTGAGCTAGACTATGGTTTATATTGATTCCTTTCATAGTTTCCCAGGAATGTGTTCTTTCACCTGAAGACTCATATTGTCAACCTTTTCCCTGTTATTATGAACAATGTTCCTGTCTACCAATGATCTTTCTTCAGTGACTTGAATTCATGAGGAATTATTATAAGTTAATATTCTCCATTTATTTTAGGTTCTCTCCATCTCATCTTTCTTCTGTATAATTCAAAATAAAATATTTTAAATTTTCTTCTAACAAAATATCTAAGCATTTATTTAGCATCATCACCATGATTCAAACATTGGGATAAATGTTTTTATGGACATGTTTATTCTCCATTTTTTCCAATAAAAAAGAATTAGAAATGGAATAATTTTTCAAAGTTCATATAAGTAAGAAGTTTGGAAACAATATGTAAACCTAGGTGTGTCTCATTTTAAAACTAAAATCATAACTTAAAAATATTCAATTGAATATTTTTATAACCCATGAGGTATTTTTCTGTGTGTAGCTTCTCTTTCTCTCTAGGAAGGAACTAAGCTCACACTGGACACATGACATAGATATGGTTATACTTCATAAAATTTGTTTACTTTCTTTGTTTTATGTAAATATTCTGAAATATTTATAATGCCTCCATAATATTCAGTAAGCAGATAAACACAAATTTAATTTAAAAGTTTCCATATGTTGTGTTGAATATGACACTTGTTTCTGTATATTAAAAGATGCCTGTTTTTATCCCTATAAATAATTAATTTAGTTAAGTATCTTTAATCAACTTTAAATTTTATAATATTTTCTGGCTTACAAAAAAGCTGCGAAGATACTACACTTTTTATATATCCCACATCCAATTCCTCTTATTATTCAAATCTTGTATTCATAAGATACATTTGTCATAATTAATATATCAATATTGATACATTATTATTAAGGAAAGCCCATATTTATTCAGATCTTAGTTTTTACCCAGTGTCCTTTTCTTGCTCCAGGATCTCATGCAGGATCATGTCTCTTCATGTTCCTTTTGGTGAACAGACTTTCTCACACTTTCCTTGTTTTTGACAGTTTCAAAGAGTACTTAGTCTAGTATTTTATAAAGTGTTTTTCAATTGAGATTTATCAGGTTTTCCTATTATTAGACTAGGCATAAGCATTTTGGGATATAAAACCAGAAAGGTAAAGTGCCACTTTTATCACATTATTTTAAGATGTGATAAAAGATATTTTAAGACATTTTACATCCTGTCAACAGGACTTGTCAATGTTAATGTTGACCCTAATCATCTGGCTAAGGCAGTGTTTGGGAGGTTTCTCCACTGAAAAAAGAATTTTTTTCCCCTTCTCATACTGTACTTTTGGAAAGAAATTAATATGTGCAAGCCATACTTAAGGAGTGAAATGTTGAGGGCAGAATAACTACCTAAATTATTTGGAATTATTCTGCACTGAAATTTGTCTTTGTTTATTTATTTATTCAATCATAAATTATATCCATAGGGACTCATAGATATTCATTTTGTGCTTATAGTTTTAATCTAAACTATTAAGTTTGTTTCCTCAAACTTTTTGTGGTTTGTCCATTGGGAGCTCTTTCAATTGATTCCCGAGTCCCTTAGACACATCCTGTCATTGTGTGTGTGTATAGTAAATGCACATCTCATAACCACTTATAGAAATACCATAGTTGAATCAAATTATGAGATGTTTTAAGATTGCATTTTCCACCTGATATACAACAGTTATATTTATTTATTTATTTTTAATTGTTGTTCAAGTACAGTTTTCTTTGTTTTATTCCCATCCCAGCCCATCCCCTCAGTCCTCCCCACTCCCCACACCTAGTTTTTGTCCATGTGTCCTTTATACTTATTCCTGTAAACCCTTCCCCTTTTCCCCTGAAATTCCCTTCCTTCTCCCTCTGGTTACTACAACAGTTTTATTTTTATTTCACCTTATCTCATGAAATATGATTACTATGATTATGTGCTATCTTTTATCACAGTACTTTGATAACTGCTAAGGCGACTTAGTACAAGCTGTCACTCTGTGACACCCAAAGTTGAGGCTGCTGATTCTTTGGCATGTTTTATGACAACACACTCATTATTTATCAGTCAGTACAACTGAATGAAGCACATTCAGTTCTAGGGAAGTTTGTACTTTTGGTGACAAAGATTACCTATGTTAAACTTTACATTTTTAATTATGCATGATTCAGTGAAGCTCCTGTTTTTTTTTTTTTTTTGTAATTTGCAAGTTTATACCCTTTCAAAATAAAAAAAAATATGTAGAAATAGCACATAGGGGAATTACTAATATAAGTAAGAAACCCAATGGAATACATATGAGTTATACATTTAATAACAAACAGACTACTGTTTAGAAAAATTAATATACAATGTATTAATAACTTGTATAAAGAAAATGCAATATAAATAAATATAATAAAATATAAACAAATAAAAGTGATCTCTGGTTCACAATGTGTCTATTCCAATGACTATATTTTTAAATAATGCTGTGGAAATAAGAGCTTAAATCTATATCTACTTTATAGTTCAAAATGTTATTAAATACATGGTTGCTTTTCTAATGCTGACCTTTGATTATAGTTCATTCAATTTTATCAGTTACAGAACGTTTTCTGCTAAAATCAGCCTCTAGGATGATTCTAAAATTCTGAATTTTGATCAGAATCAAAATTTTAAATTACATAGTAAATGATAATATGGTATAATGACATGAAAGATAACCAAATGTTTAGAAAAATGAAATAAAATGTCGACTCTTCTATAAGTTAGGATTTTAAATCACACAAATTTGCTTTTATCTAATGCAATTCAGGTTACATCTCTGTTTAGAAGTATATAGAGAAGGCAGAACACCAGAGAGAAATGAATGCTAGACTCAAATTGAACAGAAAATAATACATATTATCAGTTTGATTTGTTTTAAAAATGTGTGTTTTGTAACATTTCTAGTAACTTACTGACAACAAGGCATTTTTCAAATTACCATCCAGTTTTGACTTCCCTGATTAGGGACTTGTAATTCATAATTCAGAAAGTTGTTTGCTGATTATTTTTGTAGTTATTTGCTCCTTTCTTATTTTCTTATTCTCTTCTCTTTTACATTGATAACTTTCTATAAAGTGATGTTTCAATTGTTTTCCCCCCTTATTTCTTGTGTAGCTTTTGCAGATTTTTGGTTTGGGTTATCATTTGTTTCATATATAACATTCTATGTTTACCACAGTCCATTTTAATTAACAATTGCTTTAGCTTGAACACATTCTAAAGTAACTACAATTTCTACTCCCTCCCCCCACACTTAGATTTATATCATTCTTTTTACTTCCTTTGTGTGTAGGAAGTAGTTGTATGTATCCCTTAGTTCAGGGGTCCCCAACCTCTGGTCTGTTAGGAACCAGTTGCACAGCAGGAGGTGAGCTTGAATGTAATGCACTTGAATCATCCTGAAACCATCCCTTCCAACCCATCCATGGAAAAATTGTCTTCCATGAAACCGGCCCCTGGTGCCAAAATGGTTGGGGACCACTGCTTAGTTTATTACTGTAATTACACATAATCTTTTATTTCCACCTTTTTACCTTGTACTTACCACTTTTACTGTTTCATTTTGTTGGCAAACATTATTTTCTTTCTTATATTTTCTTATTCTTATTTTTAAATTGTTTCTTTTCTTCATAAAGAAGTCCCTTTAACGTTTCTTGTAATACTAGGTTAATGGTAATCGACTTCTTTAGCTTTTACTTGTCTGGGAAAGTATTTTTCTTTGTTTTTTATTTTACTCTTTTATTTTATTATTTTATTTTACTTCAGAAATAGACTATGTTTATTGCCTCTTCCATTCCTTTGTCTCCCATAGTTTTAATTTTTAAAAAATAATATCTGCTCAGCGTCAAAATAATTATAGGACAGAAAAGCATAAAAACAGAAATGGCTGGTGTGGATCATTTGGTTGCAACTTGATTGGTTGTGGGTTGATTCTTGATCAGGGCACATGCCTGGCTGTGGGTTCGGTACCTAGTCCATATATGCAGGAATGGTGACCAATTGATATTTCTCTCTCATGTCAATGTTTCTCTCTTTCTCTCTCCCTTCCTTCCCATCTCTGGAAAAATATATGTATACCACAGAAATAGTCACCTATACTTTGTTTATCTAGATGAAAAGTTTGGGAATAATTTGACTAATTCACTTCTCAATACATTCTAAATATATTGTAACTATGACTTACATGAAATATTTCTATTTTGATTCCAAATGATAGCCTACCTGGGTAGAGCAATCTTGGTTGTAGTTCTTCTTGCTTTCCATCATTTTGAATATTTCAAGCCAATCTCTTAAGGTCTGCAAAAGTTCTGCTGATAAATCTGACAGTATTACGGGAACTACTCTGTAATTGATTAACTGCTTTTCTCTTGTGACTTTAAGATCTTCTCTGTGTGTCTGACATTTGGTGTTACAATTATGTGTGTTGGTGTGGGCCTCTTTGAATTGATATTGTTCAAAACTCTGCTCTTTCTGTACTTGCATGTGTTTTCTTCAGCAAGTTGAAAAAGTTTTCAATATTATTTATTCAAATAAGTTTTCAAAACCCTTTTTTCTCTTGTACTTCGGTACCCACAAGGAGAATATTGGTGGACTTGATGTTGTCCCAGAAGTCTCTTTAACACTATCTTCATATTTTTCTTTCTTTCTTTCCTTCTCTCTCTGTTTTCCTCTTTCAATTGTTTTTTCTTGCTACCCTGTCTCCCAGATTGCTGATTTGAAACTTTGCTACATCTAATCTACTATTGGTTTCCTCTAATGTATTCTTCATTTCACTTATTTTATTCCTCATTTGAGAGGTTTATTGTTCATATTTTCTATCTTCTTTCTTATGTTTTCTATGCCTTTTTGAAGTTCTTACTGTCATCCATTTCTCTCCTAAATTAATTGAGCATCCTTATAAACAGTATTTGCAACTCTGAATCTTATAGATTACTTGTCTCCCTTTCATTTAGTCCTATTTCAGTATTTTTATCTTATTCTTCCATTTATGACAAGTTTCTTTGTCTCTTCATTTTGGCTGACTCCTTTGTTTGTTTCTATTTATTACATAGAGCTGCTACATATCCTGGTCTCAACAAGGTGGCCTTATGTAGAGAGTGTCTTGTGGAGTCCAGTGGCACAGTATTACATATTGCTTTAGCTAGGTGCTCCGGGTCTATTCTTTGTGTTGGTTGTGTGTGCTCTTTGCTGTAGTTGAACTTCAATTCCTATTGGCATATCTATGGTATGGTTGACCCTCTGGTTCACTGTCTGTGAGATCTGGACATGACTCTAGTGAATGAGTTGCCATGCAGGGTCTCACCTCATAGACTGAGAGTCCCTTTAACAGGTCTCTGGTGCCATCCAAGTCTTTTCTCTGAGTATCATTTCTTAAGGTGTTTCTGGCACTCTAGTATGGTCTGGAGCTTGCCACTGGGTATGTTGGTTCTGGAGCCTCTTTGAGATGCTTTGTGCAGGCCAAGTTCCTTTTGGTAGAAGATACAAAGTGATCTATGGTTTGTTGTCCCTTGTACTGGGCTTAGAGCTTTCTGGAATAGGCTATGCTGCAACCCAAAGCCAGGTGCCTTTTCCACCAAACATGGGCCCCTTTTTTTGTGCACCATGATGTGATCTGAGGCCAGCCACCATTTTTGCCAGGCATTTGGCTACTTAGTTGAAGCTACTTTCCTGGCCCAGACTGACTGTCACTTTTGCCAGGCTTGAAGCTACCATTTGGAAGTTACAGTGCAAGCTGAGACTTGTTGCCACTTTTTATGGCTTTGGGGCCACTTTACAATAGCTACAAGGCGCATCGAGGTTAGCACTACTTCCCTGGAGTTTGTGGACCTTTGAGAGATTTTGGACAAGTCTGCACTATGAGCCAAGGCCAGCCATTTGTATGGAAAAGCCAGTAGAAGAGGCTCCAGTTGGGCAGTTAAGTTAGGTGGGATGGTGGTTTCAGGGAATCACCAGAGTAGGGTGAACAGTGCTAGCCAAGTTAGTGGAGATCACAGATTCTGTGCCTGGCTACACATGGCTGGCTGGATGGAGAGGAAATCCACAAATGGACAACAGTGCTTGCCAGCACTTCCATCCCTGGAGAGCATTGCTCAAAGCCTTGCCTGTTCAGCTTGCTCCCTGAATTTAGTCAATTTATTTCTTTGTCATATGCACCTGGAACTTTTTGAGATGGTGCCTCTGTGCTTGAGTTTAGAGAAAGTGAATTTGTGACCTATTGAACTGAAGAGTAGTTGTATAAAAGGTTTGTGTCAGTGTCCAGAAGCTCATGTTTTCCTCAGATGCAATTGTTGCAGGTCTTTTCAACCAGATGTTATGGAGAATCCTTTCTTTGGCAGTGATTCTCTGGGCTGCGGAGCCAGGTGTGGAGCTGGGGCCCCTCACTTCTCAGGAGGGACCTCTGCAGCCAGTATATCCCTCTCTCTTAAATTGTATTCACCACATTGTGGATATTGGACTGCTTGTTCAATATTGTCACCCCTCCTACAAGTATTGTGATGGCTTCTTTATGTCCTTAGTTATAGGATTTCTGTTAAGCTAGTTTTCACATGGCTCTCAATGTTGGTTGTTCTATTATTTAATGGCAATTTTCATGTAGTTGTAGGAGAAGGTGAGAACAGAGTCTACATACTCTTCCTTTTTGACATGAAGTCTATAATTGGCACCTCTCTAGATGAAAAGAGAAGACAGTCTGGTTGCCATGATAAGGAGAAAGTGAAGTTCAGTGCATGGTCTCAAGGCTGGTCTCAAAACTTCATAGGTGAGAAGAGCATAAGGAAAATTTCTTTGTTATTTTCTGGGTCCATTTTATTTTTGTTTACATGAGTAAATGCACCATGGCAATTTCTATTCACAGTAGAAATAACTGGCCTAAGGATTTCTCAAAATACAAGGCAACTTGAGGAAGCAGTGTTAAAACCATCCACTGACAAATGTTGGATTTGTGGGTCACCCAGATTCTAGATAGGATAATAATCACAGATTGAGAAAAAAAGTTTTGCCCTTCATCACTGTAACTCTCTTAAAACTTTAAAGAGATCATAAATAAAGAGGAATTGGAAGCCAGTCCAAAGGTTAGTATGTGACTATACCAGATTGCCACCACAGCACAGGCCTGCTTAGGATCCCTATCCATAGGTATGGTCTTGAGATGACCCAGGTACTGAAAGAGGTTGGGGATCATTAGCAGCTATATTTACTTGGGGTGAGGTGGGGCCAGGCAAATATGGTCATTTTTAAGGTTAGGGGATTAGTTAGTCAGTGCTCTTATGCAGAAATTTTGCTCAGTCTGAAAGTCCTTTCATTAGATATGCAGCTGCCAGTTTGGAACTGTAGGTATTACTTAAGATATGAATAGGAAGTTGAGACCCTTGACATTTGCAGTTAGTTTTTTTTTTTAATTACATGTATAGTATAGAGACATTAGAGCTAAAGGTAGCTAGTAGGAGTAGAATTTACTAGTAGAATTAAATGTATATTTAATACATTTTTAAATGAGGGCTGAATGCCCTGCCCTTACTACCTCAGGACTAATGATAGCCACACTTATATACTAACATTCAGCTTCTTTGTGTATCAGGCAGCACCACTCAGCTATGGTGCATGCACCTACAGATATCTGACATTGAATCTGGAAGAAAACATGGACATTTCAAAAAGAAAACACATTAGTTTCCTAAAGTTGTTGCATCTGGGGCATAAATGTCAGTGGAATTTTGATAAAAGGACATGCCTTTGTAGGATTTATGCAACCTTGGCCCACCTATCTCACTTGAAAAAGGAAGGAAAGCTTGTACAGGTCCATGGAAGACAAACAGCAGAGAGTGGAGGCTGGATGTCAAGAGGCCCCATCTCTAAATACATCATGCCCTGTTCAAAAAATATAAGAAATAATTGTTACTGGAGGTGGACCATCCTGAAAATAGGTTCTTGTGTTGTCTCAGGAAAAGTATTTTAGGGACACTAGTGAAGGAAGAATTGAGCGATAGTTCCAAGACTCATTAAAGTGAAAAAGTACAGCCTAAGAGAATAAAGGGTGTGCAGGGCACAGGTGCCAGTGAAAAGGCTGCCACACTCAACAAGGTGTTTCTTTGGCAAGTCCAGCAGCAGAAGCTAGTCAATGTTTTCAATCTGCCCCAAATACATGAAACCCGATGTTTAATTCACAACCAGGTGGTTCAGTTCCATCTCTGCAGAAGAAATCTAGTTTCTTAGGCAGCAGGCCTACACTTGTGCCCACCAGGCCCAGGAGGGCCAGGGCCCAGGACTGTGGTGTTGTCACCCTGGCAACTGAGGCTCCAGGAGTCCACCTCAATCTCTGCTTCTGGTGGGCATCAAAATTCTTACCTGCGTGTTACCTTGGGCAAATTTTTTAACTTCTCTGTGCTTCATTTCCCTATCTCTACATTCACGGCTAAGGCTTGGTGCCTGGGAAGCATGACTGCACCACCCAACCCCAAGCTAAGCTATTGTTAAGTGTTAATCATATTTCCCTGGGTTTGGGAATGAGAAAGATTTCTTTCAAACTACCCAATCTCTTTCTTAGCTTTTCCCAGGGTGGTGCTAGTGTCCTCCCCCTATCCAATTCCTTTCCTGGATTTTCTGGGGTTTTGCACCCTTATCCTATCTGGTCTTTTGCCAGGTTTTCCCAGGGGAGTCTCCTCACTTTTATAGGGAAAATTTTTATTTCTACTGCGCATACTCACAGTAAACAGCATACCCTGTCATTTATCCCTCCTCTTGCTAATCCTGGAGATGGTGCTGGTTGTTTCCTGGGGTGATTGGAGAGCAGGTCTTTCCTGCCCACTTGGATGTTTGTCCATTGGGGGAGTGATGCTGGCTCTTCCTTGGAGTGACTGTGAAACTGTCCCTTCCTAGTTTATCTGGCTTAATCAAACGTTTGCTCCCTTTCTTTTTGTTAATGACCAACTAACTGCCAACTACAACATAATCACCACAATTGAGTTTTAGTAACAGTTAATTTTGTCACATAAATATTGCATTATGATAGAAAGCACACACTAGAGCTAATTAGCATTACAAACTTTTCCACACTATAGTTTCAATCTTACTCTTAAAGTTTTACTTCTTCCTAATTATTTATATATTGTGTCACTAATTATATCATTTAAAAATATCCATATATTTATTTATGTACATTTAATTGTCAAGATTATGAATGACAAACCAGATCATATCAAAATAAAATGAAATTATGAGTCTGTTACCTTTTAACATTTGTGAGCAATAAACCTTTAGTTGACCATGACTCTGATCAATGGAGTGGAACACTTCATATGAATCACTTAGCCTTTTTATAGTGATATTAACAGTCTTCACTTCACCACTCTATCTCAAATGTATGGCCATAGAAATGATTATTTAGGAAATAAATTTCATAATGTCCTAAATATTATTTATTTCTTTAAGATACAGGGTTATAGCAACAAAATCAAGTCCAATGAACATGACCTATAGAACTATCAGATTTTAGTATTTTAATATTATTTGCAGTTAGTTTCTTTTCCCTCATGAAAGTTGTGAATCACATCACTCTTTGTCTTTCTGTCTTTGCACTGATAGCTATAAAGTTCAAGATAAAAGTATTAGTCAGCTCTAGTGTTTTCAGAAATTCTCGTCTTGTCTTTTGCTCTATTTTTATCCCCAGGTCTTATTTTTTTGTCTTTTTCCTTTAAGTCAATTTCTTGAATTTTATTTTAAATCTTGGTATATAGCATAAATTTTAAGCCTTTATCCAAAAAGATTTTTATATAACTTAGGGAGTTATTTTGAAGGTAAGCAAAAACAAAGGAGAGACTCAAACTAATGAGTTAAAAATAAACAAATATATTTTATTTCAGAGCATTTTTTCTCTTTTGCTTCTAAACTATTACGATTTGCCAAATGCTTATTCAAAATCCTTCAAAGTCATGGTTGTCTATGAAATCCTGAATGCAGCTAAGACTAAATTTTATGATATGAAGCACAAACTTTTCTTATTTCTAGCCATACCTTGGCTTGCTGTGGTGTCATTATTTTTGCAAGCATTTGAGAAAAATGCTCAGATAGTCTTGGCTTAGTTACTCCTCAGTTGGGTGACTTGGCTATTTTTCAGTTCAATTCCCTGATATTTTGGCTTAGAGTAGTTTTGCAGGGGTTTAAATGCTACCATTGCCTTCTCATGGTATTTTTAATGGTAACATGGTAAGAACTGCAGGGCTCCAGATATAGTTCAAACACAAGGTAAAATAACTCAAGGAACTATTTCACACAAAAATCTTATTTTCATCCTTTCATTCTGTACATCTGTTTAGAAAGATAAGTATTCCTCTGAGCACTGACTGCATACTTCCTACATCAAAATAAAAATAATATTTTAAAATAAATGTGTATATTTTTTGAACCTCTCATAGTTTAATTGTATGACACTATTTAAAAGGTTTAAATAAGTGATACAGTTAGTATCAGTGACTTTTAAATATATTTATAATATATTAAACATGGTAATATATTATAGTAAAATATAAATATGATATTACATGAGATCTGTCCAGAAAGTATTCATCCATGAGCTAAGAAAAAGGGACATTTATTGAAAAAGGTATAAGAAACGTTGTACATAGGCAATGATACCTCAGTCCCCTTCAAAGTATGCATCTTGGGATCTCACACAGTTCTCCTAATAGCCATCCACTGCCCCTTCATAATTTCCTGAATCTCTACAATAGTCTGAAATCTCTTTCTTTTAAAAGGTGATTTCAGTTTGGGGAAAATACAGAAGTCACAGGGCACCAAATCTGGGCTGTAGGGAGCTGAGTTACCTGGGTGATTTGATGTTCTGACAAAAAACTCAGCATGAGATGTGATACATGCGTAGGCACATTGTGATGAAGCTGCCAATTGCCCACAGCTGCAGCCTTCTGAATCATCCAAATAGCTTCTGCAGAAGATTGCTCAAGTTCAACACAAAATTTGATGGAAATTTATTGCTCTACTCAGTCATTTTAAATGTGACAGCCACATAGTACAGATCCTCACTCACTACAGTGGTGTCTACCACTGTACTGAGTAGTAGAGTGAAGTTGTGGTTGTTCATGCAGGCTTATTCCTGTCCACTCTCCTTGGCTGCCAGGTTACATCAATGTCACGCAACTTCATTATATTAACAATGGCTGGAATTTTCTGTACAGACCTCATGTCTTGTTAAATATCAACCTACCTGCTTTGATATTATTATAAATACTAGAGGGACTTTCACAAAGCAGGAAAATGCTCAGTGTTTATTCTCTATAGAAGTAGTCAATTTTATTTTGCAGCTACTGTGGACGAGCTTTACTGTAACCTGTATAGCTTAGAAGATACATATCAATAAATAAATCTTGCTCCATAAAAAGAGAATGTATTTTTTGAGAAGTCGAGGAGATGAGAAAACAATTCCAAGCACTTCTGGAAGGCTAGACAGATAGAATGTGAGGGGGAACACTTATTTTCAAACCTAATGCCTCAGGTCTTTATAGTCCATACTTCAAACTTTTCTCTGGTTAAAGGGTATAGTATGTAAGATCTGGGAGGCAAGGCCATTTTAGGAACAGGAAGCAAGAATAAAAACTATTTACTGTCCAGGCCAGACTCCACACACCTGACAGGATAAACTGAACAAGATTTGATTATGCAGGTGAATTCATTGAGGTATGTAATTTGCCTTTTGAAAATGTGTTCGGAGAGCTAACAAGCCCGTGCACTGCCAGGAAAAGTCTTTACTATATAGGAATTAAAAGAACATTAGATTTTTCCAAAGCTATGAGACTTCTTGGTTTCTTTGTTTAATTTCAAAAACTGGTAAGATTTCTGTCACCCAAATCAAATAAGAGGTCTCTGTAGTATAGCAACTATTCTTCTTATTATGAACAAGGGGGTCTTAGGCATAACATGGAACCTGGAAAGCACCTGTTGTTTCCTGAGTTGATAAGGAAGTAAATGCTGTCTCTGAAGATGACCTGCAGCGTGACATAAGGTGACTTTCAGGCCTCATTTTTCTATGGTGGCTCTTCAAAATATTTTCATTTAATGCTGTATATGCTAGATAAACACAATTTTAGGGCTTGATTAGAAATTGGTGATGGAGGGAGATGTATTGCTAGGAGTAAATAGTATTCAATTCCCAAGAAATATTCTAAAACAGCACTCTCATAGCTGGAGAAGGAGCTACCTGCAGGGAAGTGTGAAGAAGTTGTTTGGCAACAGAAATTTATATTATCGGTACTTGTAACAGACAGTTTTGTAAGGTTAGTGAGCCACATGAAGAATTTGAAGGATGACTGGAAGAGTTTAAAGGACTGTTAGAAGGTTGTTTCTTGTGAAATACAAAATTGGTAGCTAAACCAAAAGGAAACAGCTCAGTCAAAATAAGGCAGGATTAGAGTATTTAGAAGACGACTTTCATTGTCAATGTAAGGTTTTACTTCAATAAAACAAAGTGAAAGTTTTTACCCGGAGATGGTAAGCTGTTCAGAGTAACTCATGACAGGAGATGTCCCAGCCAATATGCAACACCAACTGTCACTTGGTTTCCCACAGGTGTGCATGTCTATATCATATTTCCATGGTAAACTGAATATTTAATAAATGATTAGGCAGATAACATAACAGAAAGATGAGAGGAGGGCAAAGAATGGCCTCCCCGGCCATCTCATATAAAAGTCACCAAGAGGGAACTTTAGTTATATTGCCTTACACACAGTGGACAAGGAGGAAGCTGTAGGAGAATCCTCAGAAGAATGTTAAAGTAAAAATAGAGAAAAAATCATGGTGGTCCACTAAATATAAGCCCTTTCATTGTCCCTCCCTAAGACAAAAGCATGTAGCACAAATACCATTGTGCCAAACTGTTTGCAAGCATGGAATATTATTTTTGTTTGTTTTCTGCCTTTTAAAATAATATTACTATTGAGTAGCTAGCAAATCTGTATTGGAAGATAGTATAAGTTCTCCAAATAGCAATTTCCTGGTGGTGAAGAAAAGGACTAAAGGAGAGATTTTGAAGACTTTCAACCCAATGACACAATTTGTTCATATTTCTACAACAACAACAACATCAACAGTTTAAAATTAATTCCAGGCATAGGAAATTAAATCAAGGTGTCAAATACTAAGTGGGAAGGAAGCTGCAAAAAGCCAGACTAGAAAGCTGGATTTAGGCAAGGAGGAAATAGAGGAAACTAAAGGTACTCTGCTTAAATAGGAGACAGAATGCTGCCTGCATTCTGTGTTATCCAGAGAAACTTCCCTGATCCTGAACTGAGGACATAACTGTCATGAATTTGTCAAATGAACAGTTACTAAGTGGAACACAGGGTGGCAGGGTGAATCACTATTCAACAATAGACCACGAAAGATACTGAAATTGAGAGTTTATTACTCATAGGTCCTGGTGGAAGTACCTGAAATGTCTCTAGGGTCAAAAAGGAATGTCAAGGCAGAGTACAGACAGAGAGACTGGATCTGGGGCCACAGAGACAGAAAGAGACAGAGGGAGCCAGATTTTGCAGGTAAGCCAGTGAGCAGCAAGGATGGAGCTGCAGACTTTTATAATATAATCTTTGAAGTGTCATTCCATCACTTATGCCATGTTAACTTCACAGACCAACCCTGATAGAAAGTGAGAGGTGTTAAGGACTAATTAAGAGTGTGAAGACCAAGAGACAGGAACAATTGGAGGCTATGCAAATGATACCCTGGCAACACATATATAAATCTTCCTTAACCACAGTTTCTATGTGCCCAAACTAAAAAGAATCCAACTGTTCATCAATGTTAAGAATATTCACAAGTTGAAATATTATCCAGCAGTGAGAATAAATGAACTATAGCAACAATATAAAAATAATTCTTATAGATACAATGTGGAATAAAAGAAAAAGACATAAATGAATGATTACAGTTTGATTGTAATTTAAAAGTTCCTAAAAGGGGAGAATTAATTGAATTTTTATAAATATATACACTGGAGATAAAACTATGAAGAAAAACAAGAAGTTTATTATAACAAAAGTCAGGCTGTTATATTTAGCTGGGTGGAAGAAAAAAAATTTTTGAAAAGAACACAGGAGATTCTATGAAGCCCTGGTAACATCTATTTCTTAATCTGACTATTGGGTACAATGAGTATTTCCTATATAAACACTCATCATACTCAATATTTTTGCATTTTATTCATGTATATCAATGTCATTTTGAAATGTCTAAATATCATACAAAGCTTAGTTAGCTTCATTTTTAAAAGATTTATTTATTTATTTTTAGAGAAAAGAGAAGGGGGGGAGAAAAAGAGGGAGAGGAACATCAATGTGGGAGAGGAACATTGATCAGTTGCCTTTTGCTGGATCACCTACCGGGGTTCAGCCCCAGGCATGTGTCCTGACAAGAAATTGAAAAAGTGACCTTTTGCTTTGTGGGATGACTCCCTACCAACTGAATCAAACCCATCAAGGCTTAGTTAGCTTCTTAACTAAAATCCCATTCTCTACACATTGCCCCATTCTTAGACTTGGTTTAATTATTATTTAGAAACAAACTCTTGAAATATTAGAAAATAAATTTGAAGATTCTTTGATAAATACAAATGTCTCATTGTCAAATTAATAAAAATTGCCACTGTTTTACTTCAATATTTCTTAGGTTCAGAGATATTGTTCAATATACCTTAAATGCCACACAAAAGTCTCAGAGTTGTCATGTATAATGTTGATATTCAAAAAACTATTTGAAGAGAAAAGTAGACAAAAGAGTAGAATAAAAAAGGAGAAGAGAATTGAAGATTTAAGCAAAGAATCTAAAATACTGAGAGGAAAAGAGAAAGACAATATGATAATACAAGCTTTATCTACATGGACAAGAAGATTCAGGAATCACCTTGCCAGTTCATTCAATGTTGTTTACATAAAATGTATCTGAGATTTTCCAAAAATATATACTTTATGTCTTTATATTGATTAAATAAACCTAATTATTCACTAAAATAAGCTATCAGCAACTGTAATAGAATAAACAAGAATAAAAAATGGGAAAAAATGAAAAAAATAAAGAAAAAACTAAAAAAGGAAAAAATGAGCAATCAACTTCATTTTTTTCTATTCAGGAAAGAGCTTGATAAATTCTAAGTTTCTATCCAAACATTAGTTATTATTATTATCTGAAATCTTTAGTAATATATTTTGAATTAATAAATTCCAGATGATTTAAAAACTCTTATAATTTCAAAAAAAAACTAAGGTTATCATTTGAATATTTCAACACTCTCAGTATGTTGGTCAGCCCTACATTATTATTATAGATGGTGTTACTGTATGGACATTTCTAAGAATAGAAACTAACAGTGGCATCAAATAGCACTCTCTGAGCTCAGAGGTAACCAGGGATTTGCCAGAGCCACCCTCCTACATTGCTCTCAACTTGGTAATTATTGTGCAGCTTCACATTCTGAGGATTAACACAAAACCAGTCTTGGGCCATTAGGCCTCTTAGAAAAAACAACGTGCTCCCTCTAAAATTTTAGTATAGTTCTCTTTCATTTAATTTCCATAGTGCTTGCATAGCTGAATGTATACAGATAAAAATATAAACATTTGGCAGTTATGATTTTATAATTTATGACCAAAAATTCTATGAGTGGCATATCATACGGTCATCACAGGGCTTTTTATTGCTAGATACCAGGCTTGGTTTCTTTCTCACTCTCACCAGCTTTACAAGAAGTGGGTTTCTTTATAGTCTTTGTTCTTTGTGTGTATATATATATACATACAAAAAATATGCATAGTATTTTAAACATAGCCAACTAATAAATACATAGCACAATATGTAATTCATATAAACATTATTTTAAGATAAATCTTTATTTTTTATATATTGGATATAAAATTTTAGTAATAATCCCAAGAATGACATGGCTAAAACAACCTGTGGCACTTCCATTGGCCTGCTATATGCCCCACTGATATGTTTTCCCACACAAATTCTTTGAGAGGGAAAGAATATTCCACAAAACCAATGCTTGCATATTTTTTACATTTTTAATGCTAGCATTCCTGATTTCCATGGCTTTTAAAGTTATTTACTGCTAAATTTTTTTGCCTTAAATTTTAATCTAAACAAAATAAAAAATATTTCTAGTATAAATGCAACAGAAAACATACTGCCATTTTCAGCCTCCTGATCTCTTAGTTTGTAGCTTCCTATAAATTATTAATATATACTTTATCAGCCTCTTCTCTTGGCCCTATATCTCTGTGAGCTTGAACATGCATGAATATCTCTTGGAAGTAGCTACTCCAAATTTCCCATGTCCTCACTAGCTAGATGAATGAGAAAAATGTATATATACTTTTGAAACAGATTTTTATACTATTAATTTTTCCCACTTTTTGAAATGTTTACTTGTAATTTCTACCTCCTGCTTAAAAAGAACATCATTTGAGGTCAGGTCGCTATTCTGCAGCCTCACATTGACAGATGTGGTGGAGGAACGTTGACAAAATAGTTATTTTTCAGGATATGAATTTTCCACTTTAGAGCATAATAGGAACACCACAGCATAATTGAAGCTTCCCTTTTTAAAATACAAATCTTGTAGGGGGTGAACACAACAATGAACTGTGTTGTCTATGAAAGTTTTGATTTACATGAAAATGATATAGTTATTAAAATGGAGATAGAATGGTGTTGTCATACAACATTTAGATTTAAATATAGTAAAAATTACCTTTTTAACTTTTCTGGAAATTATGACCTATAATAGAGATACTTCACATAATTATTTTATTGTTTCTCTCAAAGTCATCATCAACTGTTATATATTTTAGAAATTAAAATTAGATCCAGAATGAACTAGTGAATTTGTAAAATATTATTAGAATTTCAGATTGTATCTGCATGTTTACCTCCCAGAAAACAGTAGGATGCTCCTGAGCTCAACTTCTTCATCCTCATTTTGCTCAGCTCTCTGGGAGCTGTGAAGGGTTAAAAGTATGTCTAAAGATAGGCAAAAATAGCTTTAAAACCCTAGAAAAAATAGAAAATGGAGTCAGACCATTGAGTTAGATAGAGCAGACATCAAAGCCAGTACATACCCTTGAGGATGAACCTAAAGATCTTGTCACTTCCCATTACCCAAAACAAACTTATGGCTGCAATAACTATGGCCAAACAGCCCCTGCACACACACATCCTTCACCTCCCAGCCCTGGAATATCATGGTAGTGGTCTGCTTAGTGGGAAGGAAGGAGAGAGACCTCAGCAGGCCAAATCACACAGCAGAGGGCTCAAGTAGACTACGAAATGTGCCTTTCAGATGGGGTTTGATAGCTCCAGAGCACAAGTAGCCCTCAGCTGCTTCACAGAATATTAACTCCATGGATAAAATGCTAACTCAAACATCAATCTTTTTTATCAGTTAGAGGCTCCTGTGATTCATTTTTCTGAACCTACAGAGCCAGTCCAGGCAAGTAGGAATTTGCATGGTTTTTAGAACATGCTCTATGGAGCTCACATACACAAGACAATATAGGTGTCAAAGAGGAACATAACCTGAACCATTTAAGGGATGTAAGACAACTTTGCTCAGTGCTTCTGAAGTAGAGGAGTAATCCAGTGTAAGCTGATCTATATCACAGTGGAAAGGAAAGGTGGGAGGCCTTGTTTTATTGTTATTCTAGTACAATTGTCCCAATTTTCTCCCATTGCCCTCCTCCACCCATTCCACCCCTCACTCCACAGTCCATTTTCACACTGTTGTCCCTGTCCATCAGTCATTCATATGTGCTCTTTGACTAGTCCCTTCACCTTCTTTCCACAATTATCTCCCTCATCCGTCCCTTCTGGTCACTGTCAGTCTGTTCCATGTCTCCATGCCTGTGTTTCCATTTTGTTCGTTAGTTTATTTTACTCATTAGATTCCTCTTATAGGTGAGATCATATGGTATTTGTCTTTCACCACCAGGCTTATTTTACTTAGCACCATATTCTCCAGTCCATTCATGCTGTCACAAAAGGTAGGAATTCTTTCTTTCTGCTGCATAGTATTGTATTACATAAATGTAACACAGTTATTGGTCCACTCATTTACTGATGGACACTTAGGCTGTTTCCAGCATTTGGCTATTATAGGTAATGCTTCTGTGAACATTAGGGTGCATAAGTGCTTTTGTATTGGTGATTCGGGATCGTTAGGGTATATTCCCAGCAGTGAAATCTCTGGGTCAAAAGGCAGTTCCATTTTCAGCTTTTGAGGAATCCTATACTGTTTTCTACAGTGGCTACACACATCTGAATTCCTCCAAACAGTGCACTACAGTTCAATTTTCTTCACATCGTTGCCAGTACTGGTTGTTTGTAGATTATGACAGCTATTCTGGCAGGTATGAGCTGATATCTCATTGTGGTACTAATTTGAATTTCTCTGATAGATAGTGATGTTGAACATCTTTTCATATGTCTCTGGGCCCTCTGTGTGTCCTCTTTGGAGAAGTGTCTATTCAGGTCCTTTGCCCATTTTTTAATCGGATTGTTTGTCTTCCTGGTTGAGACATATGAGTTCTTTGTATATTTTGGAGATTGAACCCTTGTCCAATGTATTATTGGGAAATATAATCTCTCATATGGTCAGTTCCTTTTCATTTTGATGATGGTTTCTTTAGCCGTGCAGAACCTTTTTAATTTGATGTAGTCTCATTTGTTTATTTTTTTTCTTTATTTCCCTTGCCTTGGGAGATATGTGGGCAAAAATATTGTTACTTGGGATATCTGAAATTTTACTGCTTATGTTTTCCTCTAGGACTTTTATAGTGTCATGACTTCTATTTCAGTCTTTTTTCCATTTTGAGTTTATTCTGCTGTATGGGAGGCCTTTTGAAGACTGGGGAATGTAAGGGAAAGGTATTGAAGGATGATAAGTGCTGTGACTAGGCCATCTGCATCTGCTAACTGGCACTTATTGAAATTAGTCTCCTACTGTCCCACACAGACAGGAGACAGGAGGCAGAGGGTTTGGGGATTTGCCTTCGTGATTACAGTTCAAAGGAATGACAGCAAGGTCCTTGATGAAGATATTCCTAGTTTGTAGAAGATACTTGTACATCCCGAAAATACAGAGAAAGGATTTACAAGTCTGAATTGCTAGGCAGATGCTCTGAAGAAAGGAAAGTTATGGGCCTATGTCAGGTTTTGGTTCAAATAAGGAGTAAATTATTTGGTAGCCTTTAGTTTTGCTGGGCAGGAACTTGAAAGGGTCGTGGTCATCTCAGGAACATGCACTTAAGCTACTAGAAACCATGCCAGGCTTAGTGATGTCTCAGAGAGGACACTAAAATAAGTCATTCTTCTGATACTTTTTTTGAAGCTCTCAAGGGCAAAACCAGGGGAACTGATTCATTTGACTTGTAAAGGTGTAAGGAACAACTTTAATTTTAGACAGAGAAAAGGAAAATAAACCAGACATGTCAGTTCCCTGTGATCCTGCACCACACACCACAAAGGGCAGCCCGGGAGCAAAAGCATGCAGATGTGCAAAAGTCACCTTGTGCATTGTGATGAAGTTGCCAGTCACCATTTGCAGCCTTCTGAATCATCCAAATAGTTTCCACAGAGCTTAACACACAATTTGATGCAAATTTTTTGCTGTACTTGCTCAGTCATCTTAAACATGACAGCCACACAGTACACATGCTCACTCAACAGCATCTATTGCCCCCACTGACTAATAAACTGAAGTCATCATTGTTCACCCATGTGCATTGCAGTCCACTCTCCTTGGCTGCCAGGTTACATAAATGTCACACAAAGCATTCTTGCTATAATAACGATGGCTGGAATTTTTCTGGACAGATCTCATAAAACTGAGAGGCACTTGTGAAAGTAACCCTCCTAGCACATCATTTGAGTTCTTATATAAAAACAGGAGATTAAAACTGAGAAAATTTCACATTTCAGATGTTATTTAAGAAGTATCAAGGGGACTCTTAAAACTACATGGGATATGAAAAACACCAAACAATTAAAACCAGAGAAAATTTTATCCTACAGCTACATCAAACAGTAAAAAAGAAGCCTGACTCCCAACCAAATCAAGAAAACCTCACACTAAGAGTTTATTTACTTAATACTCTATATTTGCCTTTAAAAATTTGCAAAGCATAATAAAAGATGCAAAAGACAAATAAACAAAAAACACAGTTTGATTAAATGGGGCAAAAATTAGAACCAGACTCAAAAATTAGTGGTTACTAAGGTCTAGTGGGTGAGAACAAATGGTGTGTGACTCCTAATGAATATGGGATTTCTTTCGGAATAATAAAAAGGATCTGAAACTAGATAGTTGTATTATTTGCACAACTTTGTGAATATGATAAAAAACTGAATTGTATAATTTAAACTGGTGAATATTGTAGTATGAGAACAAATCTCAATTTTAAAAGAGTGCAGGGAATGAAGACAAAAAGAATAAACTAAAGGGAGAAAGTTTTTCTACTATACATGTTAATACTCATTATTTTTAACTATATACTTTGTTACTGTTTATTTCTTTGAATATTACAATTAACACCTTGTTATTTTAATTTATTTTATATTAATTCCAAATTACAATAAGTAATACACAAAATATTACTTATTATTTTTCTCCCCCCTCTTGTATGCTACTATTTTTGTATAAATTGTGTCTTTATACATGAATGTCCATCAAAACTAATTTATAATTATTATTTTTTAATTACTTTATTGTTGTTCAATTACAGTTGTCTGCATTTTCTCCCTACCACTCACCCCCACCCCAGCCAAACCCACCTCCCTCCCTTGTTTCCACCCTCCCTCTTGGTTTTGTCCATGCGTCCTTTATAGAAGTTCTTGAAAATCCTTCTCCCCACTGTTTCTCCCTGCTCCTCTCTGGCTATTGTTAGATTGTTCTTAATTTCAATTATAATTACTTTTTGTATGTTAATGTTTTAAATTATATCAACTTAAAATAAGTCAAAACTAGAAAATACAGTTATATTTTACATCTACCTATGTAATTACCTTTACGGGTATTATTTATTTCTTTGTTGGATTTGAGTTATTGTCTAGTTCCCTGAAGAACGAAATTTCATCTGAAGTGTTCCCTTTTGAATTTCTTACAGGCCAGGTATGCATTGCATTGAATCTGTAGTTCGCCTACAGTAGCTTTGATATCTTTTAAAAAATTTATTGTGTTTCTCCCTATTACTATTTAACGCCCATATACCTCCTGCCCCTTGAAATCACCACACTGTTGTCCATGTCCTTTTCCCCTTTGATCAAAACCTATACCCCGAAACCTCCCCCTACCAACAGCTGTCATCTTGTTGTCTATCTATGAGTCTGTCTCTATGTTGCTTGATAATTCAGTTCGTTCATTAGATTCCACATATGAGTGGAATTACATAGCATTTGTTTTTCATGAACTGGCATATTTCACTTAGCATAATGTACTCCAGGTCCATCTATGCTGTTGCAAAAATCAAAATTTCTTATTTTTCACAGCTGAGTAGAATTCCATTGTGTATACACCCCATAGTTGTTTTATCCACTCATCTACTGATGGACACTTGGCGACTTCCATATCTTGGCAATTGTAAATAAAGGTGCAATGAACACAGGAGTGCTTATGTTCTTTTTAGTGTTTTGGATTCCTTTGGCTGTATTCTTATAAGTGGGATGGCTGGGTCAAAAGGCATACCCATTTTAAATCTAACCATGAATGTAAAAGTCCTGTACTCCAAAATTTAGAAGACACTGAAGAATGAAATTGAAGAAAATACCAATAAGTGAAAGCACATAGCATGTACAGGGATAGGAAGAACATCATTAAAACGCCCACACTACCCAAAGCTATCTATAGATTCAATGGAAATCCTATCAAGATACCAATGATGTATTTCACAAAACTAGAACACATATTTCAAAAATTTATATGGGACCACAAAAGGCCCCACATAGCAACAGCACTCCTGAGAAAGAACAAGTTTAGAGGAATTACTCTACCTAATATCAAACTATATTATAAGGCAATAGTAATCAAAACAGCATGGTACTGGAATAAAAATGAACACGGATCAATGGAACAGAATAGAGAGCCAAGAAATAAACCCACACTCTATATTCAATTAATATTTGACTGTGAGCAAGCACATACAATGGGCTAAAAAAAGTTTATTTGATAACTGGTGTTGGGAAAATTGGACAGATACATGCAGAAAAATGAAACTAGACTATATTCTTATATCACACAAAAGAATATATTTGAAATGAATTAAAGACTTAAATATTAGACCTGAAACCATAAAAATACTAGAAGAAAACAAAAGCAGTAAAATCTCAGACATTGCTCATAGCAATATCTTAACTGATGTATCTGCCCAGGCAAGGTAATCAAAAGGAAAAATAAATAAATGGAACTACATCAAACTAAAAAGTTTTTGCACAGCAAAGGAAAACATCAACAAAATGAAAAGACCCAAGGGTTTCCTTTTTTTTCCACCTCCCTAATCTATCACCAACAGATTTCATGTAATCTGCTTACATCTCCTGTTGATTATAATGTATAAAGTAATATGCAAAGTGGCCATTTTCTGGGTCATTTTCTCAATCCATTGATGTTTTGCTTCCCAGAAATTGTCAGTTTGGTTGAAATAAACTCACAAAAATTCTTTGCAGGTTTCAATGTTTCTTATGTAGGGATTTAGCCACCTCCAGATAACCTCTCTCATAAAAAAGTATCCTTATACATGAGAAAATTAAATAAATTTAGATATATCAATCTAATGAAGGTACTGAGCATAATGTTAAAAAGAGTAAATACATATCTAAAAAGCAATAAACTAAACTTAAATTTTAGCTACATTACTGCATGATGTATATTTTAGGAAAAAAGACATATTGCCTAAATATAGTTACAATTCTTTGAACATGGATGAAGTAGTTTCTCCCTCCCTAAGTAATTAAAGCTATATGTCTCCTTCATGATAATATACTCTCTAGCAGGCATTGTGTTTAGAAAGTAAACAGATGGCATCAGAGTGTTATCAGGTTCAAGTTTGTGCACAACACCCAGGATTCTGTTTTCTTTTATAGAATGCTGTTGGGAATCACAAGATACTGCTATGACAAGGTTTACCTGAGCTGTGGGAATTACTTTTGGAGATTGGTATGACACAGTTTGTATTAATAAAGATAAGGGGTGTTGAAATTTAAAAAAAAAAAACTCTTTGCGTTACTAAATAGTAAGTGGGGTCCTGCTGCCCACCACGACCCTCTAGACAAAATTTCAGAGGCAGAAGTTTGGTGAAAAAGGAAAGGAGTCTTTATTCAAAAGCTACACGATTTTGGAAATAGCTTTCCACATTTATTAGTCACTTAAGCCTATCAATTAAAGCTAAAATATTTAACTGTAGTTTCCCTATCATTCCCCATTTGTTTTAATTATGTTTTTCTATAAAATTAGTTTACAAGATGAAACAACATAAAATACAAAAGCTACACAATTTTACAAGAATGACAGGCTTCTGCCTCAGATTCGGCCCTTTGTCTTGAGCAACTGTTCATATCACCCCTCCCTACTCCTCCCCAGTAATCTGATCAGATTTCTCTGTATCTATTACATTCATTAAAAATGTTTAAATAGATCATAAAATTATTTCTAAGTTTTCTGTACATATAAAAGCATAATTGCTTTCTCCATAATACAAACTGCTTTACAAAAGCAGTTATGAGAACATAGACATTTACCAGACAAATTTTAACCAAAATTTTGTATAACTGGTAGACATTTAGAAAATGAGAATTGCTAGTTAATAAATTTAATCAATAATGTACTTTAGCCATATAGATCAACTTATCTTTGTTGAAGTAACTTTTTTAGGTATATTCAAATTTAAAAGCAAATAGCAAAATAAATGGAATATAGGACCAGACTTTCAAATTGCTTTAACAACAACAACAACAACAACAATACGAAAGCTGCTCAGCCTTTGAAGTGCTCTAACATTGCTCTCAGAAATGTCTTTTTTTAAAGGAAGTGTTTATGAAGACAATAAAAACAATGCAAAAGAAATAAAAAAAAAACCTACTATTTTTTCAAAAGCTGTTTAGCAAGGAATTGAATGTGGGAGAGACTATAATGTTTATTTTAATTTTTTACTAGCTGTTGTTGGTCTAAAAATGATGCAACCCCTTATCCACCAAGAGAAGAAAAAAAGGAATGCTGTGCTGTAACAGAATGAAGGGCTCATTCTCTGATTCCATCCTTTTTAGGCCTGTGTTATTCCCATAGCCTTCAGGATAACAGCTCTTCCCTCAGACATGCTAGTCATTATAGGAATTCTGCTTGGTACTTGAGTTTTTAACACCCACAAAAAATCTCCTTCCATTTTTCCTCCTCTTGACAAGAAAGAAGCCCGAACTCTGTATTTTCTTAAGATGTATTTGAGAAACTACTAGGGCTCTCATCTTCTTTGTTAGCACCTTTTCAGCCAATAAAGCTTTTTTATCTATTTATTATATATATATGTATATACACATATATATTATTTACTTACTTATTTGTTTATTTAGAAATAAAATTGTTGTTCAAGTACTGTTGTCGCCATTTTCACCCCACCTCCAAACTGATGTTTTCAGTTTTGGCTTTTCAAATCACTGGGCACACAGACTTTGGACTGCTAACATGTTCACATAATATATCTTTAGTGGCTGTAGATACTTTTGACAATGTAAAAAGCATCTAGCCCTGGCTGGGTAGCTGAGTTGGTTGGAACAATGTCCCATACACAAAAATGTTGAGGTTTGATTTTCAATTTAGGGCACATATCTAGGTTGAGGGTTCTATCTCCTTCCTGTCAAGTTGTATATGATAGGCAACTGACTGATGTTTCTCTCTCACATCGATGTTTTTCTCTTTCTCTCTCTATTCCTCTCTCTCTAAAATCAATAAGCATTTCCTTGGGTGAGTATTAAAAAAATTCAAATTTCTAGAAAATTCATATGAGCCCATTTGAACCAAAACTGACGACATGTGCTGGGAAGCAAAATCTCATGCTTCCTGAGAGTAAAGGTTTACTGTATCTTTCACGCATTTGAGGTTAAGGAGGGAACATAAGGAAGATTACACAAAGGTCAGAGAAAGCAAGATGGGTACTGTATTACAGGATAGCTGAGACTATTTGCTGTCTTGAGGGTGGTTACATGTTGGAAGGAGGATTACAAAAGGTGCCATTTCAAAGGTGTGTTAACCTAGATGCACAGAAAGAAGGCACAGGGCTAGCTTAAAAAGTTATAGGCTTCATGCATGAGTACTCACTATGACCTGCTTGGTTAAGAATTTGTAATTTATTACAGTATCCTTTTTCATCCACACTTTAGAGATTTTGGTAAGAACTATTAGCACTTTTACCCAGAAAAAAATGCATGAATTGCATTCATATGGCCCCCCGAAGTCCAAATACTTTAAAGAATGACCTCCTATATATGTGGTTGTGTGTAGATTTTATATTGTGGATGAAAAAGGAGCCATGTACCAAGCCTGACAAGCTTAGAGGAGGCCTGCATGGAGCCTTTTTAACTCAGAGACCTAAAGTAACATGAAGGATGATCTGAAATTAAAATGTATTAATTAAAAGCAGTCTATGGTAGGTAGTCACGTCCTGTGGTACAATTTTCCCAGACAAAAGTCAACCTTTAATTTAAGGCTGCCTCTTGTCTCTTTGCTTCTAAGATAACATGCCTTTGGAATGTCAAAGTAATTTTTTTTCTGGGCACATCAAAGCACAGATACTACACCAAAGACCACAAATCCCCTCATTGCTATTGATCTAGAGCATTAACTGTTGACTATTAACTATCTGATACTGACCTATGTAAAAGAAGTGTGTATCTATTGGTTCTTTTTATCCAGTTCCAGAGATTTCCTCCACTTTATTTTCTCCCAACTCACTAATCTACCACAAATGGATTTCATATAATCCCTTTATGCCTCATCCTTTAATTGTAACATATAAAATAAGGTGCAAAACCACCATTCTTTGGAGCATGTTCTCAATCTTTTGAGATTTTACTTCCTGACAACTGTCGTCAATTTGGCTAAATCAACTCATAAAAATGCTTACAGGTCTGAACATTTCTAATGTTGACAATATTATGCATAGAAACATAAACTAAAATGTTTCTATTTAATTGCAATAAAAGCTGACCAAATTAGAAATAATGTTAATGTTTGCATAACAGTCTGTGTATTAAAGGCAATTAGTAAGTATTATAAAAAGGGTAGGTTAAAGCAACTTCAGATTACTTAGTAATCAACCTCTGACCACTTGTTTGGCTTGATGTTGAAATCGCATTATTAATGGTGGTTATTTTTATATTAACTATTACATGTGTAACAGGGTAGGTCAGAGCATGGGTGTCTGGAAAGCAAAGAATCCCATCATCCCCCCAAATCCTGCAAAAAGGCATGGGGTGAGGAGTGGGAAGAATGTCCACAGAGTGGAAAGTACAGCAATACAGCGGTTGAGGCACATTGCATAGCAAAGGCAGATTAAGAGCCCATGCCTTCCCATGCCTTTCTGAAGGGAAAAGCTGCTGGGCAAATTGTATACTTGGTGAGAATTTGTGCCAGCAGAGTGACTCAGCTGAGTGACTCATGATATAGTTAGCAGGGAAGCCCATACAGCACCTACATGAACTTCAGGGATAGGATGCCCACCCTGGATGCCTGTGGATGGCTGGGAACTCTTGCCCTGACTAAAGAAGGTCAAAGACAGTGGGGAGCTGACAGAAATGGCAGACACTAACCCACCATAGAAACAGCCGGATGTTCTGCCATGCAGGAAGTTCTGAGCCAAGCCTTTAAAATTGGAGCACATGGAGAAACAGGAGGTCTTCCTGTAGGTTGGTTGGTCTATCTGTAGTGGGAGAGGTCTGGAGGCCCATTGGAAACATCTTCAATACCCCCTCCCATGCAGAAGACAGTGACAGAGCTGGCAATGCTGTGGGGGACCTGCTTAGCCAAGCACATGATACACTGGTGAGCTGATGGCTATAGTAAAGGCAGCTCCAGAAGAGAGGAATTGAAACTTCAATTAGGACTCAGGCCAGTGCCCATAGACTCATGAGAGATGATTTGAGCTGAACTGTGACCAGGCATGCTGAGCTGCAGACTTCTGTGTTTCTGAAGAACAGTACTTTTGAATGGCATGTTTTGAAACTGGCCTGGCTTGGAAGAGGGAGGCAGGGCTATTTCTTTTTGGGTGTTTTTAAAGGGAGCAGGACTTAACAGCAGAAAGACCCATGTTCTTGCTCTCTCTTTCTCCCCCCCTGCCCCATCCAACACACACACACCTGGTATGTAGAACTCACTCTCTTGTTATGGAGACTCTTGGTACAAGACTTTAGAGCTAGGTACAGCTTTTTCCCTCTGTGCCTTTGGCATTTGGAGTTTCTGGGCCTCTGGCCCTGCTCCCCACACAGAAGGTAGTAATTGTGGGACCAGGAGGTATGGGACCCACCAAGAGCTTAGACCCTGCATGGATAGAAATCCAAACCTGGAGGCAGGGTCCCACATAAGGATGTGTGTTTCCCTGGGTCCCACCCCATGGGGCAGTGTAGCACAGCACACAATTTCCTAGACAGTGACATAGAGACTGCAAATTGTGCATCCCAGATACTCAAAAGAGAGAAAATGCTGCAAGAAGGTGGTGACTGTGAATCCCACAAGTGAACACTCCAGACAGGATGGAGATTTGTTTGTGTGACGAACTTACTGACAGATAAGGAAATGGAGAACTTCTGGGCATGGTTTTGGCTTGTAGCCTTTTGGGGAACAAGAGAATGGAATGGGAGCAAAAGACAGAAAACTGTACAAGAACAACAATTAAAATAAAATAAAATAAAAAATAATAATTTCTGGGTTTCATGGGAGAGAAGGGCTCCAAATAGAAGTGTCCTCAGCACCCACAAGGTTGGAACCCTGTTAATAAAAACTTGTTTCCTTAAACACAAATTGTTGGGTCACATATAAAGGCACCAAGCAATCAAGACCCAGTTTTCATGGTCACACATGCATAGTCCGAGATTTTACACAGATAAAGCTTTGTATTGTATACTACAAAGGCAATAAAGGCAAATCAGAAAGGCTATTTTCACACAATGATTATTTTAAGCTGAAGGCTATTTCTCAACAGTGAGACAGAAGGAATACTTTGCTCTCCTACTTTCTGCCTGAAAGCAACGCATAAACTTCAGCTTGTAAAGAGGTCTCCCTATCCAGTACCAGGCATAATTTGAAATAAATATGGTAAAAGGGTGCCAAGCAAGGGCATGGTAGCTAGATCACCCTTGTGTCCCATAGAAGCAAGTATTTCTCTGTCATATGTCTTCTGCTTTTCTTTTATTACATGTAAATTGGCCACTCTCACTTTTGAAATCTAGGATCCTCTCCCAGCCTTCTCTCCTTTGTGCATGATGACATATATACCTAATTTTATCTCACTTTCATTGGAATTTTCATGCCTATGTGAATTACCATATACATATATTAAAATTTGGATTTATTCCCATCAATCTGTCTCTGTTAATTGGAGTATGAGCCTAGCTAGAAAAACTTAAAAGGTAGAAAGCATTTTTTTTAGCTCTCACAAAAACAAAATTCTGTATTGCCTGGGAACCATATTAAACAGAACAGAGAGTGGAATTTTATGTTAAAGGGAAGTGAAAAATATAAGCTACACCTTTCTAATGGCCATTTGAAATTTTAAGAAAAGCTAGGTAATTACACCCAAATTGGTTCCACAGTATTGTGAAAAAGGTTGGATTCCCCAGTTCCTGGTGGAGAAACTGGGATTTCCCAGTTCTGCTGAGAATTCTTCATTTACATCTTATAGCTTCTCAGTGAAGGATGCTTTAACAGAAATTTTTTATCCACTTTTTGTACTTCTCACTATCTCTGACAAAAGAGATTAAATGAAAATTGTAGAAAACTACAAAGAAAGAAACAACTGCACAGGAGGGTGCTTCTCAGAAGTGAAGTGGCAACAGACACACAGCCTTTTCAGGGTAATACCTGGGGGGAAGGAGAGTAATCTCTTTGAAAGAAACAGTAAACAAGTCGCAAATCTACCAGAATTTTATGAATCTACTGCTCTACAGAGGAATGGGAAAAAGTGAATCCAGAGTAACTATGAAATGAGAATATAATAAATAGATTATGATGATAATACCTTTCTCTTTGTTTTCCTTGTTTGAGCCATATGGCAAAATGTCAGTTTAAGGTATCATCACAAATTACTGGTTACTTATATTTAGGAGCATGAGATGTTTTCCTAAGCATACTTTTAAGGTAATGATAGATCACATTGTTGCCTTTATTACACTAAGACTTAAATTACCACATTTTGTGCTTATCCATATGAAATAATACATATTTTATATATCATTTTCCAAGGTGAAATATGCATTCTGGTTTATAATATTTTATACTTGAGAGAGAAAGTTCAATTTTTATTAAAATTATTTTTTAAATTACTAATTTAAAACTTACATCCTACTGATTTTTATATTCTCTTGTTTTTGAGATGAACAGATTTGGGGGGAAATCATTGAGTTCCAATGGCATTTCACTGCGATCCCTCTCAAGTTCAAATCAGTTCTCTAACCTAATGACAAATTGTCTCTTTGGTTTACTCTCCTGTGAAATGTCAACTCCACTTTCTCAGAACTCATGTGTTTACAATGAGTCAGTGCTTTCCCTTAGTGTGAAAGTCTTTGGCCATTTTGATTCAGGTGCATGGGCCTAATTCAAAGTGTTATAGAACAAAAAAATGGAGGTTCAGGTCCCCATTGTCACAGAAGCCCAACCCATGTGGCAGATGCTGGTGTAAAAGGAAAGAGGTTTTATTCAGGTTCTGTGTGATCTAGGAGAATAGCAGACTACTGTCTCAAAACTCATCTTCCTCGCAAAACTAAAACAAAGGCAATGTCCAGAGTTACTGTTTCATTTTTAAGTATACTCCTTTGAAAACTGCAGGGGACTGCTAAGCAGTCACCCAAGTAGCTTAGTTTGTTCCCAGCTGCTGTTCATTTCAAGCTGTCTCCTGGAGCCTGGGTGTAGACCCTATGTGACCATTGGCCATGATGCTGCTAGGGCTGAAAGGTTATGTGCTCCAGTGAATGCATCACAATGTCTGCAAGAGAGAGAGAGAGAGACAGAGACAGAGAGGCTCCTTCTTGGAGGGTATGGGCCACATGACTGCTAATGCCATGAAGAGAACAGATGAGTCCACCATGTGAGTCCAGGTCACAAGCAAGAGGAACAAGTAAGAGACCACTTCTTTGTCCTCTGGGATTATATTAGTTGGGGTGTGAGACATACCAGATGATTTCTCAAAATGACAAATCAACTTCCCAAACTTCCATGAGATTTGGTTGGGTCCACCTCCCAATGTATCCCTCCTTTCACCAGGCTAGACTGACAGGTCTCTTTGGTCCAGAACCACCCTGCACCAGTTTGAGTTCTATGACACATCTACTTGCCTACCCATGGTTTCACTCCCCAATCTGACAATGGGGGGGATTGCTTTTTCCTATCCAATTACCTTGCTAGCTTTTTGCATGCTCAGTGTACAGATGTCCCCCTGCTGCCATCTTGGCCAGTTGACAGAAACTCTCCAGGCCCCAACAGGTAACAAAGTATCTAAACCTAACCTGTAAATGCACTGTTAATTGTATTATTGATTATTTTGATTATTGTTCTTGAAAATTACTCATATTTTTAAATTTAATAGAAATAAAGTTATTTTCTGTTTATAAAATAAATTAATAAGTAAATAAAACTTATTTAAATAAATTGCTGACAAAGTTAGAAAGTGAATAAATATATAATCAAAACTTTTACTCTGAAGTGTTTAAACACAATGTCAACACTTTAGGTAAAAGGCAGAATGCAAGACAACTAGGTATACATTTTTTAGCACATACAAAATAAATTTATTTTAGCCATATATATGTATTATACTAATATTATAAACCAAAATGCATTAATCTAGTAAATTCATAGAAATCATATTGCTTTAATCCTCTTCAGTGGCCTCATGTTCTAAGATTACACTGCTACTTTTAAGAAACATTCACTGATGAATAATTCAGCCAAGCTTTTGATTTTGCAGATAAAATTGTTACCAGAGGAAATTGGTTTTTCAGCAGTATCTTGAAAGAAACAAATTCAGGGACACTCATATAGGGGAAGTTTAGCATCAGTGGCAAAATTGATTAGACTGAAAAGTGATTGTATGCTCTCAGGCAGAAAGCTGGCAGGTTATAAGGGAGCAGCAGCTTAGACATAGCAAAGGAACTAACAGGCAAAAGGAGAGGTTTCTGCCACTATTCACTGCTCCCCTGGTTTCATGTTTAAGAGAAAAGTGCCTGCCTGAAAAATTGAAAGGCTCAGGTGGTCTTCAAGAAGAGTACACACTGGGTTCTTTGTCAGGTTTCTCTGCATTTCTTTGGGTTGGGAAAGAGCAGGCTTTCTTTCAAACTGTCCAATGTCTTTCTTGCCTTTTCCGGGGCTTGTGCCTGTGCCCTCCCCCTTTCCAGATTCTTTCCTGGATTTTCTGGGGGTTTGTGCCCTTACCCTATGCAATCATTTCCCCCAACTTTCCAAGACTTTGTCCTCCCCATTTTATAGTTGCCGTTTTGGCTCCTACTGCACAGGCCTCACATGGTTCTGCTTTGTCATTTGACTTCTACTGGGCATGAGTTTAGTACAAGGAATTCCACCTCATGGTTTTCTCCTTCCTGCCTTTTATTCAGGCAAATCAATGCCAGTTACCCACTGGGGTGGCTGTGAAGCTGTCTCTCCTGCCTACTTGACCAGGCAGGATGTTTTATTCCATTTGGTGGAATGAGGCTGGTCACCACCCTGGAGTGATTTTTCCACTTGTTCCCTCCTCTTTGTTAAATTATCTAACTAGAAGCCATACTAGCAAAGGTAAGATAGTTGAAAACTCTGCAAGTTAGCATCAATATCACCAGTAGACTTGCTTCTAAGCTTTATTAACTGTTTTGAATATAATACTAAATGTAATTAAAACAAACTCCTAAATTCATTACTTTTTGGTTTTTGCTCTTGTTTTATCATACTTTACTTTTGGTATTATGAAATGTCTTCCAAAAACATGTTTTAGCATCTGTAAAGGTAACATTGAGCATTATACAATGAGGAGAGTTTGTATTTAGGAATAGTAGATTCTGCTGATAAGCACTCCCAAATCTCACCTGGTATGAATTAAACTTAAGCATGTTCAAACACTGCACTATAGATTTATGAGAATGAGAAGGAGGCAGAGAGTGATCTGTAGACCTTTCTAGGTGGATTTCTCTTGTGAATGCATACAACTTCCTGATATTAAGTAATTTAATACAGTGCATTTGCATTTCTTCACTACAATGTGTTTCTTTCATTGAAACAATACATTGCTCAATACAGGGGATGAAAAGCTTCTTTTAAAAATATCAAATATATCAGGCCATTTTCAGTATAAACTTGTAACCCAGGTCATTTCTTAATAGCTCTGTAGAGAACTTCACATAACTTACTTGAAAAAACAGAGTTTACCTAGGTTTGCAACACCATACTTAAGAGAACTATGGGGATGGGTGGGGTGGGGGAGGGGCGTGGGGGATAGTAGAGACAACTGTACTTGAACAATGATAAAAAATTAAACTAAATTAAAAATATTCTTTATAACTTCAAAAAAGAAATGAATGTTTCTCTTGAAGTAAGATAGGTTTAACCTCAAGTCTCTAAATTCATTTCTTTATTATAGATTATGGAGCATTTTAGATTTTTTAAAAGTTTCTTCCCTCACTTGATTAAAATAAAATAATAGCTGAAGATCTAGATTCACAGTCTTGCCAAATGTAGCATCATTATCTGAGAAAATTCTATTTTTCCTAGTAAACTATGGGGTTCTGCGTAGTTAATAACTATGAAGGGTCTGAGGATTTTTACTCAACATTTAGTTAACAAGTTAGCCTGTGAAGGGGACCTGAGTATTGTCACTCAAAATTTGCCTTTTGGAATATTAATTTTTAGCTGGTTATTAAGAAATAAAAGATTCAGAAAGAACTTTTAACCCTTCCCCTTTCCTACCCAAGAGATTCATATAGCAAAATCTGTTCCATGAAGAAAATCTTAGGATGTTTGCCTGGCTTCAATTAAGTATGGTACGCAGAAAGATGCCAAGCAAAGTCTTATAGCTAGATCACCCTCTGTGTCTCACTGAAGCAAGAATTTGCCTGTGTGGCCTGCTCTTCCTCAATTACGTGAAAGATGTCTACTCTTTTTTGAAATGCCGTCAATGACTCCAAATATATCCTTTATCCAAAATGACATATATACCTAATTTTACCTCATTGCCTTTGAAATTTTCTTGCTTCTGTGCAAGCCCCATGCACACCTATTGAAACATGATTTTCTCCTGTTAATCTGTCTTTATTAATTTGATCATTAATCCAGCTAGAGGAACTTAGACAGTGGGAGAAAAAGGTATTTTATTAGCCCTCTATACCTGCCATAGTTTAATGTATGCTGGGAAAAGACACAAGACTTAAGAGTCAGAGACAGCAGACTTTATTCATGACACAGAAGGCAGGAGAGTTTCATTTTCACATCAATTAATCTGTTCCCTAAAATCCCACATAAATGATACAAAAAGTGGATGTTGTACATGCAGTGGTTTTGTGTCACAGTCACATAACACTGAGCTTAGAAAATCTCTAGTCTTACAAAGGGGCTGCAAACAAACCTGCTCAACTTTTGCCACACAGAAATGTGCTATCATTATTATCCTGCTCAAAAACCAAACAAACAGAATCTTTCCTCTACACCAGGGAAAAGCACTAACTGCCTTCATCTTCTGAGGTTGTTTACTATACAAACATTCTTGAAAAGATAATGCAAGATACAAAATGCCAAAACGTGCAGAAACTTCATAAAGAATTACTCTTCCCAACATCTGGTTTCCTTCATCATTAATCGGAATGAATGTTATTTTTCTTTTGATATTATTTTAAGCCAAAGTTGGATGAGAGTAAGAATAAAAGAATCAAAGTAAGACATAAAAATGTTAATGTTATAACATTATTATGTTACTGTTATAATTATTAAACATAAAATTTATACTTACAAATATTTCTATATTACTTATTATCTAAAATGATTACTATTCTAAAGAGATTTAAAATTAACATGAAGTCCTGCTGCAAATTAAATGTTCAAGTTAAATCTTTTTCATTCCATGCCATTACTTAGGCATAGCATAAAAAATCAGAAATAAACTACATGCATGTGCTTATATTTGCCTCCAAAATTGATGTAGTGCTTTAGCTATAAAACAATCATTTTTGTGGTATTCTATATTCTCAGTTCATGAATTATAGGATTTCCACTTAATTATTTAAATATATTTGTTGAAATGCTAAAAATAGCAGTAAGATTGAAAAATTTCCTCTAATTAGAATATGCACGGGTATGCCCTGGCTGGTGTAGCTCAGCAGATTGAGCGCCAGCCTGTGAACCAAAGGATCACGGTTTGATTCCCAGTCAGGGCACATGTCTGGGTTGCAGGCCAGTTCCTGGCAAGGGATACACGAGAGGCAACCATACATTGATATTTCTCTCCCTCTTTCCCTCTCTCCTTCCCTTCCTCTCTAAAGATAAATAAATTTTTAAAAATGTAAAAAAAAAGAACTTCTAAAAAAAAGAAGAATATGCACAGGTAAAATAGTAAATATTTAATGCATTAAAACAAAATTTCCTTTGAACTTCACAAGTATTAATGGATTTCAAATGCAAAACATGTATATTAAAATTAAAACTCTCAGCACTTCTACAACCTTCTTTTAAAATGCTTTGATTTTGTTGCTATGATTATATTAATCTATGTTGTGGTCATTAAAAAGAGATTAATTTGATAAATATGTATATTTATTTTTAAATTATAGTTGACATACAATATTTTATTAGTTTCAGGTGTACAACATAATGACTTAATATTCATATAACCTGTGAAATGATCATCTCGATAAGTTTAGTACCCTTCTGATACCATACATTATTATTACAATATTATTAACTTTTTTTATGCTATAATTTACAACTGCATGACTGTTTTTATAACTGGATATTTGCACATATTCATTTCTTCCTATTTGTTACCCACTACCACCAAACCCCTACACCTGGGCACTTTCAAAATGTTCCCTGTATCTGTGTTTGTTTCTGTTTTATTTGTTCATTTATTTTGGTTTTTAGATTCTGCATTCAGATGAAATTATAGTGCATTTGTCTTTGACTTATTTCACTTAGCATAATACCCTCTAGGTCAGTGATTTTCAACTCATGTAACTCAAGAATTTTTAAAACATGCAATACCTAATTATTTAGTCAGGGTACTCACCTCTTTTCTCTTAGATTGTCAAATAATGAAATGACAAAAACCAGCACAACAATAGTCATTGAGTGTGAATGACTCAAAAATTATACCTATCATTTTATGTCAGACTGGCAAAAAATATAACATATTTTGGTGTGCCACAAGATTTTAGTAATTAGTTTATTGTACCATAGATGAAAAAAAGTTTAGAATGCTGCTTTAGTTTCATCCATGTTGTCTGAAATGATATGATTTCATTATTTTTTATAGTTGGGTAGTATTCCATTGTATATATGTACCACCTCTTCTCTAACCATTTGTTTATCAACCACTCTTAGGTTCCTTCCTTATCTTGGTTATTGTAAACAATGCTGTAATGAACATGAGATGCAAATGTATTTTGAATTAGTGTTTTATTTTTTTTCTGATAAGTACAGAGAAGTTAAATTTCTGGGTATATTTTTTTGCCTTTTGTTATATATAACCTTTGATTTAAGGTCTATTTTGTCTAAGAATTGCAACTTCAGCTTTTAAAAAATTTATTTTCATGAAATAATTTTTTCCATCCCTTTACTTTCAGTGTGTGTTTGTCTTTTGATCTAATTGGATCTCATGTAGGCAGCATATGTATGGGTCTTATTTTCTTATTCATTCAACCACCCTTTGTCTTTTGATTTGAGCATTTAATCCATCAAAATTTAAAGTAATTATTGAGAGTTATATATTATTGCCATTTCATTATCCATATTCATGTTCCCTCTTTTTTCTGTCTTTTTTTAAAGAGGTCCCCATAACATTTCTTGTAATACTGGTTTAGTGGCAATAAACTCCTTTAGCCTTTTCTTGTCCAGGAAGCTCTTTTTCTCTCCTTGGATTCTAAACAAAAGTCATGCCAGGTGAAGTAATCTTGGATGTTGGTCCTTGTTTTTCATTACTTTTTCATGCCAATTCTTTCTGGTTTTCAAAGTTTCTGTTGAGAAATCAGCTGACTGTCTCACAGAAACTGTCTTGTAGGTAATGGTTTGCTTTTCTCTTGCTGCTTTTCACATTCTCTATGTCTTTAAATTTTAGTGTTTTAATTATGATGTCCCTTGCTATGGGTCTCTTTGGGTTTAACTTGTTTGGGACTCTGTGCTTCCTGGACTAGTGTTGTCTATTTCCTTTGCCAGGTTATACAAGTTTTCAGTCACTATTTTTTCAAATAAATTTGAATCTCTTGATTGCTTTCTTCTTTTTTTTAGTGTACTTATAATGTAAATTATAAGGTGCTTTATGTTGTCCCTGAGGCTCCTCAAATTATCCTAATTTTTTAATTGTTTTTTCTTTTTGCTCTTTTTATTGGGTGCTTTTTTCTCTCTTGTCTTCCAAATTTCTCTTTTGATTATTTGCTTAATTTAATCTATTGTTGATTCCCTCTAATTTATTCTTTATTTCAGATATTGTATTCTTCATTTCTGACTGGTTCTTTTTTATGTGTTCTATCACTATTTTTATGTTTTCTATCTCTTTGTTAAAGCTCTTTGAATTCATCTGTGCTACCCCTAAGTTTATTGGGAATCCTTATAATCAGTGTTTTTAATTCTGCATCTGATAAATTGCTTGTCTCCATTATGTTTAGTTCTTTTACTTGTTTTCTGTTCTTTTTTGTGGGTCATATTTCTTTGTTTTCTCATTTTGGCTGACTCCCTGTGTTTGCTTTCATGTATTATGTGGATCTAATACATTTTCTAATTCTGGTAGAGTGGTCTTATGTTGTAAGTGCCCTGTGGGACCCATTGGCACATTCTCCCTGGTTATTTGAGCAGAATGCTCCAGGTGTGTCCCCTGTGTTGGTTGTGTGTTCACTCCTGTTGTAGTTGAGCCTTAATTGCTGTTCATATGACAATGGGAAGGATTGACCCTCAGGTTTGTTGGCTGTAACTATTGGCAATGACTACACAGGATAACTTGTTGTGCAGGGGCTGATTCTATAGAACATGATTTACATTAGTAGGGTTCTGGTGCCTGCCAAGTTCACTGTTTTGACACATGATTTGTGGAGATAATTGGGTGGTTCTCTAGTGTGGTCTGAAGCTGGTCACTTGGTGTGTTCATTCTTGGGCTCCTTGGGAGGAGTTCTAGTGCAGGCCAAAGTCAGCCATTGCTTCTTTCCAGCCCAGAGTCACCTGGTATAAGCTACAAAGTGATCTTCAGATGGTTGCCACTTGTGCTTGACTTGGAGGTATATGGGAAATGCTAAGCTACAAACATAGATCATCTGCCACTAGTTCAATTCATTTGCCAATCTCAATTCTGACCCAGCTTGCAGATAGTTCAATTCCTCCCCATATGTGTCTGGTGCTTTTCAATCTGTTGCCTCAGCAATAGAACTCAAAGTGGGTGAGTCTGTCTTCAAGTAAATCTATGCATGGGCCTTTTAAGAGGAACACCTAGAACACCAAAAGCCCTTTATCTGGGCCATAACATCCACTGGTTATCACAGCTAGAGGTTATGGGAACTTCTCTTTCTGCCACTGGACCCTTGGTCTGGGAGCCTGGTATGGAGATGAGACCCCTCTCATTCTGCAGGAGTGGAGAGGGAACTCTAAAGCTGAGATGTCCTTTATGTTTCTTAACTGACATACCATGGATATGGGTTCTGCTCATTCCACATCTCCAGCCCTTGTACCAGTCGACATGGCTTCTTCAGACCCTTAGTTATAGAACTTTCTGTTTAGCTAGTCTTCAGGTGTTTCTGAATAATGGTTGTTTTGTAGTTATAATTTTGATTTTAAAAGTTGATTTTTCTAATATTCTGAATTATTTTATTAATCTACTAGTAAGTTCTCCTAAAACATTCTTCAAAACTTTGATGGGAGTATGATTAGAGACAGAAAGCTACATGTAATATAGTAATTGAGATCCAATTTTTTTTCATTTTTCAGACATTGAGACACACCTCCACTTAATTTTATTCTGCAAAAAAATTCTTTTTAAAAATATTCAAAGTGTAAGTTAACTGTATGTTGGAAATTCTAAAGTTTTAAAAACTTAGTTTACTTACTTTTCTAAATGTAATCTGAAAGCCAAACTCATCATTGGAAATGTTTTAATTATAATCTTCTTGCCTCAAATGTATTTGTTAGGCTTTAAGCTGCCCTGACTCATTGTGTCATTTTCAGGAGGCTGGATGCAATTCTCTTCTTAAGGACAGATTCACAGAACTATGCATAGCTTCATGAACTTAACATTTCTATTCATCATAAAGAGTTCCAGGGAACTGAGGCAGCCTTATGTATCAATCCTCTGAGTCTTTCTAGTGTCGTACGGTCTCAGCTCTCTTCCATCTATCACCAAGACTAGAATCTGCTCAAAGTGTGGATTTCTGACACATTCTTGTTGAGGTTCACACCTCTGACTGAAGTAAGAAGGGCTTTGCAACTTAGTGTAGAGACATTCTGACCCTGGAAGTATTGATCTTGACCTGTCAAAGTTTCACCTTCTATGTTGAGATCAGTACTTCAAGGACCTACAGTAGAAAAGAGACTAGTATAAACCTATGTCATATGTATAGCAGTTCTCCTACACAATATCTTGGTGTTCTACAGTGGGGCACACAAATAATCTAGCCTTATGTCCTTTCCTCTGATTTCGTGAGAATGCTCCATGGTCTTGTTCATCCACATAGATGTCTTAGTGAATTTCTTGCAAATAAGAGGTCCATTTACTGAATAAATACTCATAGTCCTTCAGGTGAAAACAGAGTTCAGGCTCATTTTGTCACAGGACTACACTGAGTTGATCTCAGTTCTTTGCACTCTTCATGTTCTTTATTGGAAGATAACCTCATATAAATGAGGTAATATTACTGATGTCTCAATTGTAATTTTTCTCTAATAAAAACAATACATATTTATACATGTATCCACAAATTCATTGGCACTCTCACCCTTCTGTATATATTTTACTGGTCAATTGAAGCCAACATAGACTCTTCCTAGTGTGACACTGTTTTGCCACCTAAGCCATATTAGTTGCTCTGTTAAAAAAAAAAACAATGCACTCTGTCACCCAGTGAATGTAAACCCACTAGGCTTAGAGCTGGTGTCTTCCCCTCAGTCTGTCCTAACAAACTGCCTGTGAAGGTTTCTGTGGTCAAGAGTTGCCCCAAAATATTTTCAATAAGTGTTGAATTAAGGGGTGAAGAAACACAATGAGTGAGTATTTCAAAGAGTTGTTTTGGACACTTAGATTTTAAATATCATAGTTATTTAAATGCAATAGGAATACTCCTTGCACAAAGATTGATTATTAAAATATTTGAAACTGAGATATGAAACTATGCTATTACCACAACTTTGGAGAACATCAGAAGACATAGAAGGATTTTATTTTGTACATATATATTTTCATTGGTCATGAAGTCTCTGTGTTGCATAATTCTGTTTTAAAAATAGCAGGTAAACTAAAAAATGGATAAGAAAGAGTAAGAAGACAAGGAGAAAAAAGAAGAAATAAAAGGAACAACAGAAAATGAGGGAATAGATGAGAAAGAAGTAGAAGCAAAAATGGAGAAAGTAGTAAGAGACTGATGTCAGAAGAATTGTGGCAAGAGAGGTTCCATTGTGTTTTCCCCTTGAAGTTACAATTCGAACAGCTATAATTTATCAAAGAATTCCCTGTTCAACACATAATGTGTCTGAGAGATCCACACATTGAGATATCTAGAGTTGGATTTGTTGGAGAGAATGAGGGAGGAGAGAGGGGATAATAGCATAGAAAGATGCTGCAGGTTTCATAAGAGAAGAGGAATCATATTGCTACCTGTACTCTCTGCAAATAAGGAGGAGCAGAAATTCAGTGAGCAGGTGTTCCTTGGCAGGGTGGTTGGTATACTTGGTGGCTGAATCCACTGACCTTTCTAATGCTCATGATGCCAGGCAGAAAAACAAATTCATGGGCCTGGTCTCCTCCCCTCCTTACCTTTGCTAACCCTCTTAGAGCTTGCCTTACCCCTTATACTCCCAGAGCTAGTAGCAAGACCCAAAAAAGTTATGGCAGTTTCTGTTTACAGACATCATCTATGGCCCTGAGAACTGGAGAGGGAAAGCGTTTTTTCCCCTGAGCAGCAGGCTAATCCAGTGACAGAGACAGATACAGAGGTGAGGCAGCTGAGGTGTGGCAGTCACCATTACTGGGAGAATAAAGCCACAAACACACCAGCTAGGTTCTTCCACATTACTCCATGCCCACCCATCGAGGCTGTTCTATTGGCAGCATCTGATTGCAGGGGAACCCTTGGATTTCACAGACTTGTAACCCCATTCCCCTTATGGGGCTGGTGCCCTATGACTGAGGCAACCTGATCACAGAGGAAACATCCATCTCCTCAGGAGTATAGAGTATTTTTTACCACCTAGCAGGGATCTGAGAAACCACAGCAGTACAATAGACACAGGCACTCACATACACATACAATATGTGCATCAGCACCACCTACTGGAAAACAAAAGAAAGACTTCTCTTTTATCAATCTACCAAAAACAAACATACAAACAAAACAGATATTCTCACAGAGGCCAAAAAAGATAAAGAATCCATCAAATACCATGGAAAAACAAGGTAACAAGGCAGCTCATCTCAGAAAGAACTAAAAAAATCTCCAGAAAATAAATTTAAAGACAGAAATAAGTGATTTAAATGACAGAATTCAAGATTGCTGTTCTGAAAAAAAATTCAATGAGATACAAAAGAAACTGATAAGCAGCTTAATACACTGAGGAATAAAATCAACAAATAAAGGATTACTTTACCAAAGAGATTGAAATTTTAAAAAAGAATACAAATTCTGCAGATGAAAAGTCAATAAACAGAGATAAAATGAACTAGGAACCTTAGGAAATACAGTTGACAAAATGATAAAAAGAATTAGTGACATTGAAGTGAGAAATCCAGAAATGATGCAGATGTAAGGAAAGAGAGACTTGAGGGGAAGAAAGGAAAGAAGGAAGGAAGGAAGGAAGGAAGGATCATCATTGGATTTCTCAGCAGAAACCCTAAAAGCTAGGAAACAGTGGAATCAAATATTCAAAATAATGAAAGAGAGAAGTACAAATTGGTAGTTACAAAATATTCATTGGTATGTAAAGTACAGCATAGGTAATATAGTCAGTAATGTAATAACTATGTATAGTGCCAGTTGGGTACTGAAAATATTGGGAAAAACATGTGGTAAAATTTATAATTGTCTAACCACTATGTTGTACATGTGAAAATGATACAAAATAATATTTAAAGTAAACTATAATTAAAATTAAAAAAGAAACAGGGAGAGAAATTGCCTGTCAAGAAGAACAGAAGCTGAGGTAATTTATCAAATTATGAGTAGGATTACTAACAGACAGAAGCAGAATATGCAACTCATTTTCAGTATAGGATATTACACACCTAAATATAGCATAAAGGTTAAGTGAGGTTAAAGAACACTAAAAATAGAGAAGAAGAAAACAAAAGCTATCATAATTTAGAAATAAACTCACAGCATAGAGATACTTTGTGATAACAAAAACATAAAAAGGGAAGTGGTAAAGGTTGAAATTTGTAAAGAGAAATTGAGATAAAATTCATTCAGAGGAAAAGAAATACTATATATATGCAACATTCTTTTGCATACATCTAATGGTAACTACCCCCCCCCAAAAAAAAAAAAAAACCCTGACACAACTAACTAAAAAAGAGAAAACAGAAGAAAAAATCATAGAATACCACCAAACTACAGTAAGAGACAGAACTCAAGGGAAAAGAAGCAATGGAGACACAGAGATACCAGAAAAGAAAAGATAAATGGCTATGGGAAATATCTATTCATCAATAATCACCCTAAATGTAAATGTACTGACTCAACAATAAAAAAGAGAAGCTGAATAAATCTAAAAACAAAACCAAAGCATATGCTGTCTTCAGGTGACCTATATAAGCTGCGAGGACAAATATAGACTCAAAGTGAAAATGAGGAAAATAACACTCCAAGCAAATGGCATCCAGAGAAAAGTGGGTAGAGCCATACATATATCTGACAAAATAGATTTCAGGATAGAAAAGGTAACAAGAAACAGAGATAGTTATTTTACAATGATAAAGAGAAAAATACATAAAGGTGCCATAATATCTCCCAGTACACATACACCCAGACTAACAGAACTAAAGAGAGAAACTGACAAAAATGCAATTATGGAAGGAGATATAAATACCTCATTGACAGCTATCTATGGATCATCCAAACAAAAAAATTAACAAAGAAATATTGGCCTGAAATGACACATTAGATTAAATGGACAAAACCAACATTTACAGACAGAGTCTTGGTAGAAAAACAGACACACAGACCAAAGGAACAGAATTGAGAGCCTAGAAATAAATCCGCACATGTGGGCAAATAATTTGTGAGAAATGATCCAAAAACATACAATGGAGTAAAGAATTCCTCTTCAATAATAATGCTGAGGAAAAAAATGGAAAGCCACATACAAAAGAATACAATAAACTACTAATTGTCACCACATATAAAAATTAATTAAAATGGATCAAAGACTTAAATATACAGTAAAAAACAGACAATAAAATACATAAAAAAACATAAGTACTAAACTTATGGACCTTAATCTTAGAAAAGATTTTATGAGTTTGACCTAAAAGGCAAGGGGTCCTTATCATGGGGCTGTAACAAATGAAAAAGCTTCTGCACAGCAAAAGAAACCATCAACAAAACAAGAAAACCAACAGAATAAAAGACATTTACGAACAACACCTCCAATAAGGGGTTAATATCTAAATATATAAAGAAATTATATAACTCAATAACAGAAAACAAAGAATCCAAATTAAAAATAAGCAAAGAACCTGAACAGAAATTTCTCCCAAGAACAAATATAAATGGCCTAGAAATATATATAAAAAATGCTTAATTTGCCCTGACTGATGTGGATGTTTGTTGGGCATCATCCCACAAAGCAAAAGGTCACTAGTTCCAGTTCCATCAGGGCACATGTCTGGGTTACAGTTTGGGTCTCCAGTCATGGTGGCACATATGAGAAGTAACTGATAAGTGTTTCTCTCTCACATCAGTGTTTTCTCCTTCACTTTCTCCCTCCTTAGCCTTCTCCCTAAAAATAAATAAATAAGTATTTTTAAAAAAGATGCTCAACTTAGTTATCTGTCAGAGAAATACAAATCAACACTACAATGAGATACCACATCACAACTGTTAGAATGGGGATCATCAACAAGACAAGTAATAACAAGTGTTGGAGAGGCTGTGCAGAAAAAGAAACTCTCATTTTGCTGGTGGGATGTACTGGTACAGCCATTATGGAAAGTAAATTAGAGGTTCCTCAAAAGAATTAAGAATATAGTTACCATATGACTCAGCAACTCTTCTTCTGGGTATCTACCTGAAAAAATTGAAAACATTTATTTGTAAAGATACATGTACTTCTATGTGATTGTAGCATTATTCATGATGGCCAAGACATGGAAACAACCAAAATGTCTTTCTTTTTTTTTAATTTTATTTTAATTGTTGTTCTTATACAGTCTTCTGTTTTCTACTCCCATCCCGTCCCTCCACCCCAGCCCTCCCCAGCTCCCTTCCATTTCCACCCCCCCCCAGCTTTTGTCCATATGTCTTTCATACTTGTTGCTCTAATCCCTTCCCCTTTTCCCTGGATATTCCTATCCCTCACCTCTCT